>PVJO010008343.1:41528-75993 GCA_004026905.1 Hystrix cristata | reverse complement strand
AAAAAAGGGCTGGGGATGTAACTCAGTGCAAAGGCCTGGGTCCAATCCCAAATACTGCAATAAAAGTTTAAAAAAATCTCTAGTTGGCTTTGCAATGCTCAGATGTCTTAACATGAATGTCTTTTGACACAGAGAATTCAAGCGTTATCTTCTAATATTAAGTGAGTAAGAAATATATAGAGCCATGTTTAACTCAATACTTTTTGTGTGGATTAACTTTAAAAACAGATTATTTAAAATCTATTATGCAGCATAAATATTTTTTCTGCAAGGAAACACAAAAAGAAACAGTTAATATTGGTTATCTTGGGTATTGAGGTGAGAGCACTATGAGGAGGGAGAGTTTCATCATTTTTCTTTTTTTTCTTTTTGTTTTTTTTACCAAGAACATGTATTGGTACATTGTATACATAGTGATCACATTCATCATGGTTATTCTGTACCTGTACATGATGTATCTTGGCTTCCCCCCCCTTCCCCATCCCTCCCTTCTCCCCCCTTCCCTATTTACAGCAGGTCTATATATATATATTTATATTTCTCCATTTTTCCCTTTCCCCTTCTTTTCCTTTTTCCTTTCCTTCTTTTCCCCCTTCTCCCTTTCTAGTTCTCCTCTCTTTTGAATATTATCTTCCTTTAATATCTATTACACCTCTTTGTCCCAATCCAAAAATGGACATCTGAAATGAATAAACATTTCTCAGATGGAGAAATAAAAATGGCAAATAAATACATGAAAAAGTGTTCAACATCACTAGTCATTCGAGAGATGCAAATCAAAACGACGTTACAATTCCATCTCGCCCCAGAAAGAACAGCGATTAATCAACCAATAACAAATGCTGGCGGGGCTGTGGGGAAAAAGGAACCCTCCTCCACTGTTGGTGGGAATGTAGATTGGTCCAGCCACTGTGGAAATCAATATGGAGATTCCTCAAAAAACTACAACTAGAGGTTCCAATTGATCCAGCTATTCCTCTATTGAGTATCTTCCCAGAATTAAAATCATAGTACCACAGCGATATATGCATTTTCTTTTGAAGTTTTGTTTTACTTGAATTTTCTAATGTATCATCTTTCATTTTTCAAATGTCAATAAGGGCTAAGTGATGAAATTATGGGCTACTTTTTTTATTTCTTCTGTATATACTTCTCTGCATTTAAAAAAAAATGCAGGCTGGGTATGGTGGTACATACCTGTAATCTCAGCACTTGGGAGGCTGAGGCGGGGGGGTGGGGGGTGCACTTCCTCAGGAAGTATGAGGCCAGACTATTGAGTTCAAGGCCAGTCTGAACTACATAGTGAGATGCTGCCTCAAAACAGCAACAACAGGGACTGGGGATTTAGCTCAGTGGTTAAAGTGCTTGCCTTGCAAGCACACAGACCCGAGTTCGATCCCCAGCACCAAAAAAAAAAAAAAAAAAAACACAACAACAACAAAATCCTATGAATTTTATTTATTTATTTTGGTGATTTAGGCAGATAAGCCTTGTGTGAAAGCAGTATTATTTTTGCTTTGGGGGGCTTTTATTTATTTTTATTATTATTTTTTTTTTTTTTTTGGTGCTGGGTATCGAACTTAGGGCCTTGTGCTTGCTAGGCAAGCACTCTAACCACTGAGCTAAATCCCCAGCCCCTGGGAGCTTTTAAAAATTGGTATCATTTTGAATTGACAAATCATAACTAGCTTTACATTTATGAAGTACAGTGTGATGTTCTGATACATGTATACAAGCTAGAATGATTAAATCAAGCTAATTAACACCTACATATTTTTAGAGTAATATGCTTAAATTTTACTTTATTATTTTGAAATATACATTATTGACTGAAGACACCCCACTGTACAAAAGATATCCCCCCCAAAAAAGGTATCAAAACTTATCCTACCTATCTAGCCAAGATATTGTACCCTTTGACCAGCAACTCCTCATTTCCTTGTCCCCCAGACTCTCATCAGTCTCTGGCAGCTGTTATTCTCTTCTCTACTATGAATTCAATTTTTTTTTAAGATTCCATATGTAAGTGAGATCACGTGTTATTTGTCTTTCTATTCCTGGCTTATTTCCCTTAGCACAGTGTTCTCTAGATTCATCCATGTGGTCCCAAATGACAGAATTTCATTCTCTTTTAAGATTGAATAATATTCCATTGTGTGTATATATATATATCACATTTTCTTTATCCATTTATCCCATGATGAATACTTAGGTTGAGTCCGTATCTAGGCTATTAGAAACAGTGCTGCAATAAAAATAGGATTGTACCTATCCCTTCATAGTATTGATTTCAACTCCTTTGGATATATTCCCACAGTGGAACTATGCGGGTCATATGGTATTTCTATTTTTAGTTTTTTGAGGACCCTCCATACTGTTTTCCATAATGGCTGCACTAATTTACATTTCCACCAACAGTGTGCAAGAGTTTCCTTTTCTCTCCATTGTCATCAAAATGTATCTTTGTATCTTTTTGATAAAAGCCATTGTAACAGGTGTGAGGTGGTATCTCACAGTCGTTTCAATTTGCATTTCCCTAATGATTAGTGATGCTGAGCATTTTTTCATAAGCTTGTTGGCCATTTGTAAGTTTTTCTTTCAGAAGTATGTCTTCAGGTCCTTTGCCCATTTTTGGTTGGGTTATGTGTTTTTTTGCAATCAAGTTAAATTCTTTATATATTTTGGATATTAGCTCCACACAAAATGTACAATTTGCAAATATAAAAATAATATTTAAAAAATAGATGTGCTGTTTTTATAAACGAGGAATGGCATGTTTGTCATACCTTTCGACATTCAGAAATCATAAAGCTTGTATATAGGAGATTATCAGCTATATGAAAATCTCACAGTTCATATCCATGCTCTTCTTTATGTGCATTTTGATAATTACTCATCGCAAGTTGCATAATTCCTATTTCTTTTCCCCTTAAAAAAGGTGTAAGTGACTCAAAGCTCTCCAAACTATGAGTCCATTAAGATAGAGGCCATATTCTATTCTTTTTCACATCTTTAGTACCTAGTATAGTGCTTGGCATAAAGCAATCCTTTAATAAATGATTGCTTAACATATGGTAAATGGATATTAACTACTTACGAGATAAGTTGATTTTTATTTTATCCTTCATGGTGCATCTTCCAGAACTTATTATGGTTCTGACAGTAGAAGCATGCTCCTAAAAAGTAGGTAAATTGAAAAATCAGGATTGTCTAGTCAGCAGTTAATAGATATAACAAAGAGAGCCCTCCCTGAAATAAAACCTTGTATCTCCCAAATGTTAACAACAATGCCTGTACATGGGGCTGGGGATTTAGCTCAGTGGTTAGAGTGCTTGCCCAGCAAGCGCAAAGCCCTGAGTTTGATCCCCAGCACTAAAAAACAAAAAATAAATTAAAAAAATAAAAAAACAACAATGCTTGTACCATGAGAGACTACATTGTATACATCAAGCTAGGATGAAGCCAGCTCTAATTTTGTCATTTGTCTTTTAGTAGCTATAGTTAGTGCCATCTCCCAGTTCTGCACTTCTGCCTCTCACTGCTCAGTTGGGGAAGAGATTCAAACATAATGTCAAGATGCACTTTAATAAACTACATGGTGGGTTGGGACTTAGCTCAGTGGTTACAGTGCTTGCCTTGCAAGCACAAGGCCCTTAGTTCGATTCCTGGCATCAATAAAATAAAATAAAATAAAATAAAATAAAATAAACTGAATGGTGATGAGTCTGCAGGAGATACCATGAAAGTCATTTTCACTGCCCCTGTTAAGGACAGGAAGAATTTTAGAAAAGTCTTAGCTATCCATGAGAAGTGACTGGACCCATCACTGCCACAGCTGTTTGGCCAGAAAATCAACCCACATAATAGGTGGTAGCACAGGAGGAAAGAAACTATGCTAGAAAGATACATATTAGAATAGGGCTGCTTAACACAACATGATTGCTGAGAAACAGATGTTCTGAATTTTTGTAGCTTGAAAAAGAAATATTACAGAATCAAAGCAAAAGTATACTTTCGCACTACAGATACTTGCTCTGATACACAAAGGTTTCTTACCGGAGGGAGACGCAAAATAAACTGGTTTTCAAGTTCATGAGGAAGTTCATCCTGACTTTTACTCATGTCTTGTTTTTGAGCTCATGAAAACAAAAAGAAAACCAACAGAAAGTTATTAAAAATTCCCCTTGCTCCCTCTGCTGACCACTTCTAGTAGTACTGGTTAAATTACTATACAAGATCTTGATTATTTCCAAAAGTCCCCTTATGTCCCTGCTAGTATGTACAGATTTTCCATCAATACAAAATACATGGTGTAATTTGATGAGCAAAAGAACTAAGAGCTAGTATGAAACATGGTTTAGTCTCAATGATATTCTTAGACTCTCAGGTGAGGAAGTAAAATTTAACACACAGCGGTGGCAACCTAAGCAAACTAAAAGACCTCTTCGGGGAAGAGATGAAAACAAAGGCAGAAGTCACCCAGAAGCCACTTGTAGAAATGTTCTATGATGACTTGACATAAACAAAAGCTTGATCTTCAGTATTTCATTCACCTTAAGGAACTGATAGGAATTTAGAAGTCCATGGAAGGGCAGGTAGCACTTTATGACCCTAACAGGCACATCCAACCTGCAGTCTGCCATTTTTTCCCTCATTTTCTGAGTGAAAAGGAATCGTCTTGAGCCTCATATAAAATATATAATTGATATATATAATAAAACTTCGTTTAAAAATACTTTTTTATTATAACATTTAAAAATGATGGGTAGAGTGGGTCACAGGTTAGAGCTAGCATCAACAGCTCTGAGCTACCTTGGGGAAAAATTAGGAGTCCAGCTCTTAAAGCTAGATTATCTGTGTGAGTATACCTAACTTCATGGAATAGTTGTATTCCTGAAGGAGTGATATAAATAGAACTGAAAATTTGATTTGACTTATTCATTACTAACGTTTTTGGCATTCATTCTATGTGCCTCACACTACACTGAGTGCTTTAGGTCTATTACTTCATTTGATCCTCAAAACAACTACTCATTTGAAATACCCCTAAAAACTATTTAAAACGAAACTCAGATGAATCCTTTTATTTTAGAAAATACACCTTCATAAAAGCAAATCATCCTCATCCAAGTTAGTAAGGTTTTTGACAAATATAATCATATATAATGACAGCATACATAGTACTATTATGATATATGTACAGTGTGAGATGATTACATCAAGCTATCACCTTAAGTACTCATAATTTATTCCTTCTATGTGCAAATTTCTACCTTTTGACCAACATCTCCCCATTCCTGCCCCACTCACCAGCCCCTAGTAACCACCATTCTATTCTTTGCTTCTATGAGTCTGATTATTTTAGATTTCACATACACAAGTGAGAAGATGTGGTTTTTGTCTTTTTGTGCCTGGCTTATTTCACTTATCAAAATGTCCTCCAGATTCATGCATGTTGCAAATGACAAAAACTGTGTTTCTTAAAATGCTGAATAGTACTCCACTGTGTATATATATACCATGTTGTCTTTATCTATTTATCCATCGAATGACACCTGTGCTGGATCTATAAATTGGCTACTGCAAACAATGCTGCAGTGAATATGTGTGTGCAGACATCTGTGACATACTGACTTCAAGTCCTGAAATGGGATTGTAAGATTAATGTTTATTTATAATCTTATTTTTTGTTCATTTAGGATGTGGTGAGGTTCACACTTCTGAGGAAAACTTTTATCAAAAATTGAAGAAAATAGTGTACATATATGAAACTTGACAGAGGTTTCTTATGTCCTAAAAACATTATGATATACATGAAGCTACAGCATCTTGTACTTTAAGTTAAAGTGAAAATTTCAGTTAATGTGCAGTCCTTAATACTCTGTAAACCATTAACTGGTATGTGAGTTTTGAATCTGAATCTCACTTAAAAGCACGGGTTCCCTCTTTTAACATACAGAAGTAGGTCTGGGACCCTATTAGGGTGAAATTATTCACTAGTTATGAAATAAATCTTTTAGTGTAACTTTGGAAAGTTATCAGAAAGGTACAAAAAGAACAAAGAAGTCAGCAGTGGAAGACATCCAAGATGTGAGGGGTGCATTATTTGTGCAAGTCATTTCTTCCCTTTTTGCTTATAAATAAATATATGCACACATACATATATGAATGTAAAAATGAAAAGTAAATATAAGAAAAAAGTTAAAGTAAATGAAATAAAGTATCTTGGGGCTGGGTACACTGCCTAACAGGAGAAAGTAGGAAAGACTTCAAGTTGGGAGAAGCAGCACAGATTATTTGAAGAACTAGCTGGTAAGCAAGATCTTATCAGATCCATAGTAACTTTTAGAGTTCTCCACAGAACTAGGACTAGGGCATGCTGTTCATTTCCCTGCCTTTCTGGCAACTCCTCTTATATGAAAGAAAGAATTTAAGAACTGAAACTATTTCAAAGAAGTTCCTGGTAAATCACCCTAATAAAAGATTCGATGAGAGAGAAGGTAGAAACCCTGATTGAAATGAGTTTTGATTATTTTTAGATTTTATATTCTACATTTACCCAAAGGACCGCACAGTATTTACTATAAGAAAAATACACAGTTTTTCCCAGCAAGCACTATCTTTGATGCCCAATTAAATTAACAGGACCGTTCTCCACCATTCTCCCTTAACTCCGTCTCAGTTAGTTGAATTACAACTGGAATTAACTAGCGGGAAGGCATCTAGCAGCGAGCTCCAGGTAGCCCAAAAAGTCAACACACAGCGAGGTTACTATTTGTCTCAAGTTCGTAGCCGCGGGCTGTAGTCCGGTGCCAGTAACCAGTGCCGCTCAGTCTTTATCTCTGGGTCACTAAACTTCCAAGGGAAAAGTTCCGACCCCAGAGGTTTGTCCCATTTCCCTAGAAAACCTCCCTCGGGGCCAAACAGCCACAGCCTTCGTACCTCGTCCGCGGGCGGCCGAGGAGGGCAGCGAGGGAGGCGCGCGGCCCCGCCGCACTGACGCGGCCCCGGGAGCCCGCCGACCGCCCGACTCACCAGCTCCTCCGCCCAGACCGCGCTCCAGAAACTGCGGGCCGGACCGGCGTGGCCGCCCGGTGAACTCCCGGTGAGCTCCCGGCGGGCAGCGATGCGCTCCCGCTCTGTCCGGAGAGGCGGACTGAGCGACGCGCAAGCCGCGGGGCTACAGGTACAAGCTGCGAGCGCCCGCCCCGCCCCGCCTCGGCCCGCCCCGCCCCGCCTCCCCGCCTGACCCGGCGGGCGGGCGGGCGAGCGGTCTCGGGCAGCGGCAGCTCCAAGGCCCGGGGCGCGCACGAGGCTTCCTAAACAAGTTACTTTTACACGGGGGAGACGTACGGGCCGCCAGAGGATGTTTACGAGGGCACGGTGAAAAGAGACGGCACGTTTAGCAGTAACTCCTGAAATCCGTCAGGACGGACGAGTCGTCCCTTAGCCGGCGACCTCGCCTGTTGACAAATACGCGGCCGTGCACAGCCCTTAAATCACCAGAATCCACGGTAAACTGACGCGACAAGCCTCTCCTCCCCTCAGGGCAGTCACTATTTTACATCTTTTGGATGTCTTTTTCTCTTATTCACTTTTCGTCTGGTATGTACTTACGTACGTGTGCATTTGTTTATAAACAAAAGAATTAGCAGTATCCCAAATTACCACTCATTTCTCCTACAGGGAATTGCGAAAAGTTTCCCAACTCCTGGCAGTTCGCGTTTCCCAAAACTTACTGCCTCGAGGGAAGAAACGGACTTTAAAAGCCACTCACCTTTCGTTTCTAGTAACTTCTCCGAAACAGCTGTGTGAGTAAATCGATCAGCATCGATTTGAACACAACGGTTAACGGGAATTTCTGAGCCTCGGTCAGCTAGAGTGTTGGTAGTGCTGTCGCACACAATTTCAGCACCATGGTCAACGGATATTTGGCGAGATGGGCCGCTTATTTCCTCAGATGTTGAAACTACAGTTGAATCTCTTTCTGAGAAACCAGCCATCTCTCCCTCAGGGCGGTCCATGATCCACTACGGTGGGGGCTAGCGTTGTAAAATGGCTTCCTTGCAGTTTAGTCATTTGATCTAGAAGGTTCCAGAACTTTCATAAAAAGTATCTTCTTTAGACGCATTGAAACCGGGCATGATGGTGCACTCCCATAATTCCAGCGCTTGGGAGGCTGTGGCAGAAAAAGCGCCGCGAGTTCGAGGCCAGCCTGGGCTACATAGTGAGTTCAAGGCCAGCCTGAACTACACAGCGAGACCCTGTCTCAACCCCCCAAAAATAAATAAATAGAGATACTATTAGAGACATTCTAGTGTGTGTTAAAGATGGTACCCATAAAGTCTCTACTGCCTAACACTGATCTAAACTTAAGTGTAAAGAGTAGTTTTGAAATACTAATTATGGCACAATCTCTTTTTTTGGATACGTGTTTTTTTCATTTAATCAAACTAGAATTTTCACAATTTCAGATTTAGAAAAAAACTTTGGGGTCTCTTTTTTCCTTTTTCTTTCTTTCTTCCTTTTAATGCAGCAGTAGGGATTGAACCTAGGGCCTTCCCACTGAGATACATCTCCAGTCCTTTTTATTTTAGTTTGAGACAGGGTCTCATTAAGTTGCTAAATTGCCTAGGCTGAGTTTGAACTTGTGATCCTCCTGCCTCAGCCTCTCAGAGTGCAGGGATTACAAGCCTGTGCCACCACACCTGGCTGGTCCCTTTTTAAATTCATGCACTGACCTTTATTTTGGTATTATGCCATAGAGCTACACTGAGGGTTGTAACACAAAATAGACCAAAATACCAGTTGTACATTTACAGTAGAATATTCTCTGCAACATTATTTTTTAAAAAGAGTTGTTTAACAGTAACTCAAAGGAAAATTCTATTTTTGATAACTGAAATAGCTAATTGTTTTATGGACAATGTGAATGATGTAATTTTGTGATGGCTGCTCAGAGACTCAAAACCAAATTTGTGGCCCACCTCTAAAACCTATGAATTTTCCTGGCATTTATTGAACTTTTACTGTTGTCTTAAATAATTACAATCTTTGCCAGTTTCCTAATTAATTTTATCTTGTGCAGTAAATTACACTGAATGCTATTAAAAACCCTTTTTAAAACAACCAGATATAAGTGGTAGATAAACGAAAATAATGTTCTGGCAAAAGTACTTAAGGAAGCATCCCTGTAGATGGAGGAGGGAAACACAGTAACTGTTCCCTTACAGTCAATTATCCAGCAAATGTTGAGAATTTAATGTAAGAGACTTGATCCGAAACTTTTAATAAATGTTTAAAATATGATGTTTCAAGGAAAGGAGGCAAAAACTACCCTTAATGAATTTACAATCTAGTTAGAGATACAGACATCCACACATAATTTCCCCCTTATTACCAGGTTGTCTAGCTTCTTACAGAAAAGAGGAATGAAAAGTAAAAGAAAGTAAAAGACAAGAATTATGGTTTTTCTTGGTAAGAGAGCACTCATCCAAGAAGTAATATGATGTACACATCTAAAAAATATCATATTAGGAGTTGGGGATTTAGCTCAGTGGTATAGCACTTGCCCAGTGGTGCAGTGATCCCCAGCACCAAAAAAAAAAAAAAAAATCATGTCATCAGATACACACAGAATGTATTTTTGGTTGTGTTCTATTATGTTGCTGTTTCTTTCCAATAAGTTCTGCATCAAATAAGTCAAGTAACTTGAGTTATGTACCAGGAAATCTTCTAAGGTTAATAGCTAACATTCATTGAGCAATTTTATGCACTAGGCTCTTTACTAGTGCTTTGGATGCTTATTTCTTTTTTGGGAGGTGGAGCACTGGGGATCAAACTCAGGGCCTTGCGCTTGCTGGGCTATTGCTCTACCACATGAGCTAAATCCCCAACCCTGTTTATTTCTTTTAACCCTTATAATTTCCCTGTGAATTTAGTATGACTAAATTGAATTGTTGAATTTTAGACTGTTTAGCTGAGATTTTAAAAGATTAATTAACTCATTCCATGTCACACACCTAGTAAATGACCAAGATAATATTTACTTTAAAGCTCAGGTATATTTGAGTCTCAGTACAGCCTACATCTACATACTCGGATCTTTCATGTACAATTAGGTACGCAGTTACCCTTAATTGCCCCCTCACTCCAGCCCCTGGCAACTTCCACTTTCTATCTCTATGAATTTGTAAGTACCTCATATAGGTGATACCATGCAGTATTTGTCTCTTTGTGTCTGGCTTCACTCACCAAAATGTTCTCAAAGTTCATCCATGCTGTAGCATTAATTAGAATTTCATCCCTTTAAAAGGCCAAATAATATTCCATTGTATGGATATGCTACATTTTGTTTATCCGTTCATCTGTCAATGGATATTTGTTGTTTATATTTTGCTACTGTGAATGATGCTTAAAATATTGGTATAAAAATATCTATTTCACTCCCTGCTTGCAAATCTTTGGGGCATATACCTAGTGGATTTGATGGACCATGTGGTAGTTCCATGTCTAGCTTTCTAAGGAGCCACAAACCGTTTTCAATAGTGACTGTGCCATTTTACATTCCCACCAACACTGAAAGTTTCCAATATCTCCACATCCCCACCATCATTTTTTATTTTCCATTAAAAAAATAGCTATCCTAATGGGTATGTAGAAGTTTCTTTTTTTCTCTGAGATGGGGTCTCATTGTGCTGTTCAGGCTGGCCTTGAACACTCTGTGTGGCCCAGACTGGTCTTGAACTCCCAGCAATATTCTTGCCTCAGCCTCCCGGGTCCTGGGATTATAGGCATGCACCACCACGCCCAGCTTGTAGAGGTTTCTTATTGTGGTTTTGATTTACATGTCCTTAGTAGCCAGTGATGTTAAGCATCTTCTCGTGCACTGACTGGCCATTTGTCACAGCAGTCCCCTCATATCTGAGATACTGCTTTCCAAAGTTCCAGTAATCCCCCAACAGGCCAAAGATAATAAATGGAAAACTCCAGAAACAAACAATTCATACATTTAAATTGTGTGCCGTTCTGAGTAACATGATGAAATCTCACACAGTCCAGCTCCATTCAGCCTGGGATTTGAATCATCTCTTTATCTAGTATATCCAAGCTATACAAGCTACCCACCCACTAGTCATTTAGTGTCCACCTTGAATTATCAGATCAGCTCTTGTGCTATCAGAGTGTTCGAGTAACTTTTATTTTTGAAGGTTCAGCTTTTCAAATAACCTTTATATATGTGTTTAAATAAAACTTTAATTTTCTTAATGACAGCCCCAAAGCATGAGTAGTTATGCTGACAATTTTACTATTAGTTAATTTTATTAAGCTCTTCCTTTGTCTAAATGATAACTTTAAATTTATCATAGGCAGGTATGTATAGGAAAAACAACACTATATATAGAATTTGGTACTATCTGTGGTTATAAGTATCCTCCGGTGGTCTTGGAATGTATCTTCCCTGGATAAGGGAGGACTACTCTTTCTTCTCTGAGGAAATGTCTGTTCAAGTACTTTGCACATTTATTTATTAGGTTGCTTGGTTTTTACTTTTTGTTTTTGAGTTGTAGGAGTTCAGCACATATTCTGATACTAAGCCCTTATCGGCCATATGCTTTGCAAATATATTTTCCCTTTCTGAGGGCTGTCTTTTCACTCTTTTGATGGTGTCCTTTGCTTTTGTTTTGATGAAGTTCAATTTATCTATTTTTTCTTTTGTTTACTGTGCCTTTGGTATAATATCCAAGAAACCATTACCAAATCCAATGTCACAAAGCTTTCCTTGTATTTTTATTCTAAGTACTGTATAGTTTTAGGTCTTATATTTATGTCTTTAACTCATTTTGAGTTAATTTTTGCTTATATGGTAGTGTAAGGTAATTATCCAACTTCATTCTTTTGATAAAGAGTTGGTCTTTGCCAGGCACGGTGGGGCACACCTGTAATCCTAGCACACTGGAGGCTGAGGCAGGAGGATCTCCATGAGTTCGAGGCTAGCCTGGGCTACATAGTGAGCTCAAGGCTAGTCTGAACTACATAACAAGACTCTGTCTCAACAAACAAACAAACAAACAAAAAAGAGTTGGTCCTTTCACCATTGAATGGTCTTGACACCCTGTGGAAAACCAACTGACCATATGTGGAAGGTTTCATTTCTGGGCTTTCTATTCTGTTCTGTTAGTTTACATGTCTTTCCCTATGACAGTACCAGATTGTTTTGGTTACAGTAGCCTTGCAGTAAGTTTTGTGATCGCAATTATATTTTATTCATTTTGAATTGAGAAATAACTGTATATATTTATGGGGTATGAGGAGATGTTTTGATAAATGTATACAATGTGGAATGACTGTCAGGGTAGTAAAAATTCATTACCTCACATTATTATTTTCTTGTGGTGAAAACATTTAAAATCTGCTCTTGGCAATTTTGAAATATATAAGGCATCATTATTTATTATAATCACCTTTCTAGGCAATAGGTCAGTAAAGCTTAGTCCTCCTGTCCGCGTTTGATTAACATCTCCCTTTTCCCCATCCACGCCCTTCCCCAGCCTCTGGTAAGCATTATTCTACTCTCTAATTCTATCAGTTCAGCTTTTTAAGATTTCCCTTTAAGTGAGATCATGTGATATTTGCATTTCTGTGCCTCACTTGTTTCACTCAGCATATTTTCCAGGTTTAACCATGTTGCAAACAACAAGATTTCCTTCTACTTGCAAGCTGACTAATACTCTACTGTGCATAAATACATTTTCTTTATCCTTTCATCCACGGATGGAAATTTAGATGATTCCATATCTTCACTGTCATGAATAATCCTACAATGAACACGAGAGTGTGGATATTTCTACAGCATACTGATTTCAATTCCTTTGGCTACATACCCGGAAATAAGATAAATGGTAATTCTATTTTTGTTTGCCAAGGACCCTCCATACTGTTTTCCATAATGGCTGTATTAATTTACATTCCCATCAACAGTGCAGAAGGGTTTCCTTTTCTCCACACCCCCAACAATACTTGTTCTAATCTATCTTTTTATAATAGCCATTCTAAAAACTGGGAGGTGATATTTCACTGTAGCTTTAATTTGAATTTCCCTGATTGGATATGGCGAACTTTTTTTTCATATATCTGTTGGCTATTTGAATGTCTTTTGATATGTATCCATTACATACGAACTGTTGCCCATTTCTTATTAGATTATTTTCTTTTGTTTTGTTCTGTTTTGTTGAGGTGGGGTCTAGCTATGTATCAAGGTTGAACCTGAATTCGCTATATAGTCCAAACTAGCCTTGAATTTGCAACCCTCCTGCCTCAGCCTCCCAAATGCTGGGATTATAGGCGTACACCACCATACCTGGCTGAATTATTTACTTTCTTGCTTTGAGTTGTATGAGTATGTATTAAATTTTTAAATCAAGAAATATGACTCCTCCAACTCTGTTCTTTTTCAAAATTGTTTTGACTATTCAGGATCCCTTGAGATTTCACATGAATTTTAGACTGCATTTTTCTATTTCTGTAGAAAATGATATTGAGAGTTTGATAAAGATTACAGGGAATATATAGGTCATTTTGGGCAGTATTTCCACTTAACAATATTAAGTCTTTCAATCCATGAATACAAGATATTTTTGCATTATTTAAGTCTTTTATTCATATTTTGTAATCATTTGTCTTGATTTATTCATATTTTATTCTTCTAAATGTTAGTGTAAATTGGATTGTTTCCTTTATTTTCTTATTATTAATATAGAGAAATGCAACTGATTTTTGTGAGTTGATTTTTTTATCCTACAACACTGCTGAATTTATTAAATTCAAACTCATGTGTGTGTGCATGTGTGTGTGTCCACAGATGTGCGTGTGTGTATGATCTTTAGGGTTTTCTTCATATAACATCATGTCATCTGTGAACAGATATAATTTTACTTATGCCTTTCCAATCTGGATGTCTTTTCTTTCTTTTACTTCCCTCCTGCTCTGGTCAGAACTTCCACTATGTTTAACAGGAGTAGTGACAGTAGGCATGCTTGTGTTGTTGCTGATCTTTGGGGGAAAGGCCGTCAGTCTTTCACCACGGAGCATGATGTGTGCTGGGGGTTTCTGCACATGGTTATTCCCATGTTGGTTTCCTTCTATTCCTATTATGCTGAAATTTTTAAAAAATGACAGTGTATCTGGGCGTGAGACCACATGACTATAATCCCAGGACTTGGGAGGCCGAGGCAGGAGGATAGCTGCAAATTCATTGCCAGTCTGGACTAAGTACAAGGCCAGCCTGAACTACATAGTGAGACCCTATCTCAAAAAAAAAAAAAAAACCAAGACACTGTTGAATTTTGTCCAATTTTTTTTCTGTCAACTGAGATTGATCATGTGTTTCTTTTTCCCTTTGTTCTATTAATGACTGTATTACATTGATCTTCATATACTGAAACATTCTTGCATTATGGGAATAAATCCCACTTGCCCATGGTATACAATCCTTTAAATAATGTGTTGAGTTTGGTTTGCTCCTATTTTGCTAAGGATATTTGCATAAATATTCACAAAGAATATTGATCTGTTCTTTTCTTGTAGTCTCTTTTCCTGACTTTGGTTTTAGGTTAATGCTGGCCTCATAGAATAAGTTAACTATTGCCTCTGTATGTATTTTAGAAGAGTTTAAGAAGTACAGGCATTCCTCCCTATTCTGTATAATTAATATATACACCATGAGAAAAAGGACTGGTGTTGGCGTTAATTCTTATGTGTTTGTTAGAACTCATCAGTGAGCCCTTCTAGTCCAGAGCTTTTCTTTGTTGGGAGATTTGTGATTGCTGACTTACTCTCCTTACTAATTATTGGCCTGTTGAGAGTTTGTTTATAAACAGGAAATTTACTTCAACAAGATGCTTGACTTGAAGGGAAAACCACGTTTCATTTTTTAGAGTAATTTACCACTTCTTAAACACAAATTGTCCTACATGTAACAACTATGCACAAAAAAACATAAAATTGGGCTGGGGATTTAGCTCAGTGATTAGAGTACTTGCCTTGCAAGCACAAGGGCCTGAGTTCGATCCCCGGCACCACAAAAAAAAAAAAAAAAAAAAAAAAAAAAAAAAAAAAAAAAAAGAACTAAAAAACATAAAATTGTCCTTGGCTTTACAATGATAAACTAAAAACATTAAAATTCTCCAATCAGACAAGGAATGCAAGGATTTTTAATTTTCTGGTTTTTGTTAAAACAGTGGAACAAAATGACTTACTAAAACAAGTAGAATGAACATGCCACTAATGGAGGAAGGAGATAATTTCAAAGAACCAGTGTCATTCCTCATCCCATCTCCATTCGATGTCAAACATTCCGTTTACCATTTAGTTCAAAATATATATATACTTGTGCCCATTGCAGTAGTTATTTTATGCACAATAAAGAACTGGAGAAAGAAAATGAAATAATAGAGAAAACTATACTGTAGTAGTCAGCATGTGGTAGAAGCAAATTGTGGCTTTCTAATTGAGAATGTATTTTTAGTTTGTAGGAATAGAGTTCTGGAGTCAAGCAACAGATTCGCCTTTTAATAGACACCACCTGCCTGCTGCTGAGACGCATCAATTGTATCTTCACCTGCCGTTCCAACTCTGCAGGTGTATCTGTTTCATTGATCACCAGATCAGAATCTGATCTGCCTCCCTGATAAATCCTGCCACTCACAATAGGCTTTCCTTACTTTACTAAGTGATATACGTCTCTTAATCTTAAACTGCACCACAAAACCATCCTGTCTCATTACCTTCAAATTAATATAATCATTGTTTCTGGTCTTGACTTCTTCCTTGGCTTTTTTGTTGGCCATGGTGAGCACCAGTCTCCTCAAGTGCCACCTCACAAAAGAGATGCTAAGTCCTCACTGAACAAGGACACAGGCAACACCTAAAGTGGCAAAAGGATAGCAGTGAACAAAGAAGAGCTGTTTAAATTTTCTATTTCTCCGTGATTCACTTTGGGTAGATTGTGTATTTCTAGGACTCTGTCCACTTCACCTAGGTTGTCTGACTTGCTGGCAGACAATTACTAATAGTATTCTTTTTTTCTTTTTTATTGAGTATACTTGACAAAATAATATATATTTAAGCTGTATAACATCATGTTTTGGGCTAGGGATTTAGCTCAGCAGTTAGAGTGCTTGCCTTGCAAGCACAAGGTCCTGAGTTCGATCCCCAGCACCAAAAAATAAAAGAAAAAAGAAAAAAAGACAAAATTGTATCAACATCATGTTTTGAGATTATATATATATTACATATGTATGTTGTGAAATGATTGCTATAATCAAGCTAGTTAACATATCCATCAACTTATATGTAGAGCAATTCTTAATTTCCTCTGCTTAGAAACATTTCATAATAGCACAAGTCAAAAAAAAATACTCTTAAGCAAAAGGAAAAATGTGCTCAGCATCTCATTCCCAGACATAGATTAAAACAGGTAAATGAACATCATTCTAAACAATTTCTTGATATCTGTATACATTAGTGCATTTTTGAAAATAAAAAATTTGCAATGCCATATATACAATTTTGTAACCTGTTTCATTTAATGGAGTATAGTGGATACCTTTTCACCTCAATAAATTCAAGTCAACATCATTATCTCTTTTTTTTTTTAGGTGCTGGAAATCGAACTCAAGGCCTTGTGGTTGCTAGGCAAGTGCTCTACCACTTGAGCTAAATCCCCAGCCCCAACATCATTATCTCTTAATGGCATAATTGATAATTCCATTTTTCCATCCCCCCCATTACCTTCCTTTATACTCCCACATTTCAATCCTCTTGTGGAATACTAGTCTCCCTTCTACTTTTAGGTCATTTTTTTTTTAAGAGTCTATGTTTTAGGGAAAACATGTAATACTTGTCTTTCTGAGTCTTGTTTATTTCATTTAAGCCGATGGTCTCCAGTTCCATCCATTTTCCTGCAAATGACATAAATTTATTCTTCTGGTGGCTGAATTATATATGTATACTACATTTTCTTCATCCATTCATTTGTTGATGGGTACCTAGACTGGTC
Organism: Hystrix cristata; assembly: GCA_004026905.1. NCBI lineage: Eukaryota > Metazoa > Chordata > Mammalia > Rodentia > Hystricidae > Hystrix > Hystrix cristata. The sequence continues at coordinate 58,934 of PVJO010008343.1, read as the reverse complement.
TGTATCTTGGATATTGTGAATTATGCCACAAAAAATATGGGTATGCATTCCTACAGTCTGCTTGTTTCTTAGAGTATATACTAAGGCATGGTATAGCTGGGTTATATGGTAGTTCTATTTTCAGTGTTTTTTTGAGAAATCTCTATACTGATTTCCACATGGCTGTACCAATTTACATTCCAAACAGTAGTGTAGAAGGATCCCTTTTCTTTGCATTCTCACCAGCATTTATTGTTTTTTATATTCCTGATGGTAGCTATTCTGACTAGGATGAGATACAATCTCATTGTAGTTTAGAGGGATGGTGTTGGGGAATCAAACTCAGGGCCTTGCACTTGCTAGGCAAGCGCTCTACCACTTGAGCTAAATCCCCAGCCCTCAATGTAGTTTTGATTTGGATTTCCCTAACGGCTAAAGATGTTGAACATTTTTCATATACTTATTGGCCTTTTGTGCTTCTTTTGAGAAACATCATTTCAATTCATTTACCCATCTATTGATTAGGCTATTTGATTTTTTGGCGGGGTTTTAGTTCTTTATATATTCTAGATATTAATCTTCTGTCAGAGAGTAGCTAGCAAAGATTTCCTCCAGTTTTGTAGGCCATGTCTATACTCTGTTGATTGTTTCCCTTGCTGTGCAGAAACTTAAATTTGATGTAGTCCCATTGGTTGATTTTTGCTATTATTTCCCGTGCTACTAGAGTCTTATTCAGGAAGTCTTTGCCTATGCCTATGGCTTCAAGTGTTCCCCCTAGGTTTTCTTCTAGTAGATGCAAAGTTTCAGATCTTAGTTCTTTGACCCATTTTCAATTGATTTTTTTTTTAGAGTGAGGAATCTAGTTTCAATCTTCCATATATAGATATCCAGTCTTCCTAGCACCACTTGTTAAAGAGGCTACTTTTTCTGCAATATATGTTTCTGCCTCCTTTGCCAAGAATCACATGGTTGGAGTTGTGTAGGTTTGTTTCTGTGTCCTCTATTCTATTCCATTAGTCAATTTTGTAGTATAATTTCAAATAGGATATTGTGATGTCTCCAACATTGTTATTTTTGCTTTGGATTACTTTGTCTATTCTGGGCCTTTTGTGTTTCTATATGAATTTTAGTATTGCTTTTTCTAGTTCTGTGAAGAATGTCAATGGAATTTTTATGGGGACTGCATCGAATCTAAAGATCACTTTTGGTAATATGCTCATTTGAACAATATTATTTCTGTTTATCTATGAACATGGGAGGTCTTTCCATCTTCTAGTGTCTTCTTCAATTTCTCTTTTCAGTGTTCTGTAATTTTCATTGTAGAGATCTTTCACCTTCTGAGTGGGAGAATGAGATGTTGGTGAAAGGGTATGCTATGGCTTGGATGTGGTTTGTCCTTCAAGGGTCATGTGATGCAGGTATGGTCACCGGTATAATGTACTACGAGGTGGGGCCCAGCGAAGGTAATTAGGTCACTGGAGACATTGTCCCTGGAAGGGATTAATGCTGGTCTGGTGGTGTGAGTTCTCATAAGAACAAGCTGTTATAAAAAGATAGTAAGATTGGCCCCTATATAGTCTCTGGCTTCCTATCTTATTATGTGATCTCTCTCTTCTGCAAATAGTCATTTCTCTGTTTCTCTGCCATGGAGTGACACAGCCAGGGAGCCAGTGTCATGCTGTTGGACTTTCCACTGCCAGAATCATGAGCCAAATGAATCTCTTTTTTTTTTTTAATAAAGTACTCAGTGTTATGGTTTAGATCTTTAAAATCACCCTCAAAATTCTCATGTGTTTGGCTGGGCATGGTGGCACATCCCTGTAATCCCAGCACTTGGAAGGCTGAGGCAGGTGGATCGCCATGAGTTTGAGACCAGCCTAGGCTACATAGTGAGTTCAAGGCCATCCTGAACTACACAGTGAGAACCTGCCTCAAAAAACAACAACTGTGTAGCCCAGCCTGGCCTCAAATTCGCAGCAATCCTCCTTGTCTCAGCCTCATGAGTACTGGGATTATAGGTGTGCACCACTACACCCAGCAAGGGTTTCAATTTCTCCACATTCTTTTCAACACTCGCTATTGTCCCTTGTTTGTCTTTTTATATTTTAACTCTTTGGCACATGGTTTCATGCATGCTAAGCGTGGGCTCTGCCACTAAGCTGTACCCTCACCCCATCCATCTTTTTAATTACAGGCATCCTGTTCAGTATGAACTGGTAACTCACTGATTTTTGTTTGCAATTTTTCTAATAACTTTATGATGTTGAGCATCTTATCACACATTTACTGACCATTTGTCTGTCTTCCTTGGAGATGTTAGAGCCACTTGTCTTATTATAAGTTGCAAAAATATACTGTATGTATTTGAAAAAAAAAGTCTCATGGGGCTTTCAAAAGGTGATTGAGAAGGTGGGTCCTAGTAGAAGGGAGTGGGTCATAGGGGCGTGACCTTGAGAACTATATTTTGTCCCCAACCCTTCTCTCTGGCTCTTTCCCTTTCTCTCTGCAACCTGGCTGCTATGAACTGAGCAGCTTTCCTCAGCCATACCCTTTCATCATAATCCAATCATAAATGTTGTTTCTTCTTCAACAAAGGCCCAGGGGGGTGGGCATTTAGCTCAGTGGTAGAGTACTTGCTTAGCAAGCGCAAGGCCCAGAGTTCCGTCCCCATCACCCCCCCAAAAAACAACAAAGGGTTAAAAACAATGGAGCCAGTAGACATGGACTGAAACCTCTGAAACTATGAGCCTAAATAAGCCCTTCCTCCTTTGTTTATATCAGGTATTTTTTCACTGTAATATGAAGCTAACACATGTAGCCCTTGGAATTTTGTTGTAACAACAGAATATAGTCTAATACAGGGCACAAGCTTTCAGTTATAAGACCTAATGTACAGCACTGTGATTACAGTTAATAATACTATATGTTTACTTGAAATAGAAATTTGGTAAGGGCGAGGGGTGAGGAAGAGGGGAAGGGGAAATAAACAGAATAAAGAAATGCCATGTATAGGAACCTAAAAATCTCAATAAATGTAAACATTATATGCCATAATACAAGCTAAGATTAATGATGTCAACAAGAATGAAAAATGAGAGAGGGGAATTGGAGGACGGAGGGAGGAGGGAGAGAAGAGAAGGGGATTAAAAAAAGGAAACAAGCTGCAGTATGTACATTTAACTACTCCACGAGATGATTATAAACTACATGTACTGCAAACATGTACTAATAAAATTGTTTAAAAATCTGAAAAAAGAAATTGAAATCTGGTAAGAGAGCATATCTTCAGTGTCCTCAACACACATATACACACACACATATACAATGGTAACTGTGTGTGGTGATAATGGATTTGTTAATTGATTGTGGTAAACATTAAACAATATATATGTATATGAAATCATCACATGGTATAGAGTTATTATTTGACAATTATACCTCACTGAACCTGGAAAGCCTAACTGTAAATTGAAGGTAGAAGATTTGTAAAAAGATATGGTCAAAACAGTCACAACCAACAGGTGTCTGAGGAGATAGCTAAATGTGATCTGGTACTGTGGGTGGGATCCTGGGACAGAAAAAAAGTTAGATAAAAACTATTTCTATAGTTTTTTGAGTAAAGTATGAACTTTAGTTAACAATAATACATAATTATTGATTCAATAATTGTCAGAAGGGGCTGGGGATTTAATGCAGTGGTTAGAGTGCTTGCCTTGCAAGTATGAGGCCCTGAGTTCGATCCCCAGCACCAAAAAAAAAAAAAAAAAAAGTCAGAAATGTACATACTAATGTAAAATGTTAACAATAGGGGAAACTGTGTATAGGGTACATGACAACTCTGTACCATCTTCATAACTTTTCTATAACTTCAAAGCTATACTAAAAAGTGTATTAAAAATACATATGGCTGGCCGAGAATTTAGCTCAGTGGTCAGAGTGCTTGTCTAGCAAGCCCAAGGCCCTGAGTTCGATCCCCGGCACTACACGCATGCACACACACACACACACACACACACACACAAAAATATATATATATATATAGCAAAACTGGTTAGTCTCCATACTATATATATGAAAACATAACAATATATATTATACTATATATAATACATAAGCATAACAATATATGTATTGTGTTATTTGTAACACAACATATCAAATACAGTATAACTGTGTAACATACAAATTAGAAAAAAAGAACATCTCTTAAATGGGTAAAGGGTACAAATAGGTGGTCAATATATGAACAACATGTTGGCCCTAGTCATACACTGCCACTGGGTATGCAAGTGGTTTCAAACTTTCTGGAAAGCAGTTTGCCAGCATATGTTAAGAACCTTAAAATGTCATACTTTCTGACTTACTAAGCCCAATTCAGAATTATTTCTGGAAAGACTTTATCTGAAGTGCACACAATGTTTTATGGGCAAAAATGTGCTTCACTAGGTTGTCAGGGGAAGTAAATGGAAAAGATCTGAATGTGCAATATTTGAGGGATATTATGGTGAGCTTCATGGTTTGTACATACTATAAAACCATTAAAATGAAATAGAAGAATAGTACAGCATAATAAGAGCAAAGGTTTTGGAGACAAATCTGAATTCAAGTCAAAGGAACATCATTGACCAGGTGATTTGGGGGCAAATCATCTAATCATCTTTCTAAGCCCTACTTTTCTTATCTGTAAAATGAAAACAAGAACATTTTCTAGCCCACTGAGATTTTATGAGAATTAAATCACATTTGTGTGTTTATTTTGCCAAATTAAAGCCTTTTTTATGTTTTTACCCTTTCTACTTTGTCAGAAACACAGAATAGTTTTGTCTTTCCTAAAATAAAAAAATAAATAAATAAAAATAAAAAGTAACTTGAAACAACTCCAGAATGTAGGTTTTTACTACGGTCTAAATGGAACCAGAGAGAGTATAAGTCACTAGCCCAATGCCACACAGCCAGTAAGCAATAAACGAGGGCTCACACCCACAAAGTTTAATTTCAAAATCCAGGCTCATAACCACAACACTAAAGTGTTTGCTGTTATTTATGTTGCTGCTACTGTTACTTAATAACATGTAAAAATACTTAAGGTAACATGCTCAGTGAAAAACAGAACAGAAAATTATATTTATGGTGTTATTCTGAATTTGCTTTGAAATTTTTTGTGCTGTGCATAAACATGAATGGATAAAATGCCAATATATTAAAATTATTATTTTCCAGTCATGTGTTTAGCAGAATCTTGGCACATAGAAAACATTTCAGTATTATATCATTATCATTTGTTTTGATGTTCTGAAGATTCACCAAATAAGCTTACACCTGTAATCTCAGCACTCAGGAGGCTGAGGCAGAAGGATTGCCTCAAGTCCGAGGTCAGCCTCAACTACATAGTGAGTTCAAGGCCTGCCTGAACTACCTAGTGAGACCCTGTCTCAAAACAAAACAAAACAAAAATAAAGATTTACCGAATTATCCAAATATGAATTTAGTTGTATTGAATTGTATTTATCCTGCTCAGGACTCATACTTCTTGGGGCTGGGGATTTAGCTCAGTGGTTAGAGTGCTTGCCTTGCAAGCACAAGGCCCTGATTTCACTCCCCAGCACCACAAAAAATAAAATAAAATAAAGGCCTCATACTTCTTGAATCCAAAGATTTACACTTTTAAATCACCATTACTCTCAGCCATTACTTTGTTTGAATGATTTTTTTTCATTTGTCCTCTATGTCTCTACCTCTTTTTCATATTTTTTCTTTATCTTTCTATGCTACATTCTGTATACCTCTACTCCAGTTTACTACTTTTCTCATTAGCTGTGCCCAATATGTGGTTTAATGTGTCTATTTTCTGTTGTTGATTTTTTTTTTTTTTTTTGGCGCTGGGAATCGAACTCAGGGCCTTGTGTTTGCACAGCAAGCACTCTAACCACTGAGCTAAATCCCAAGCCCTTCTGTTGTTGATTTTTGAGACAGGGTCTTATTATGTAGTTCAGGCTGACCTCAAACTTTCAGCAGTCCTCCTGCCTCAGCCTTCCAAGTGCTGGGATTACAGGCATGAACTACCATGCCCGGGGAGTTTTTGTTTTTGCTTTTTTTTTGGTTTTGGTTTTGGGTTTTTTGAGACAGGGTCTTGCTGTGCAGCTCAGGCTGGCCTTGAACTCATTATGTGGTCCAGGCAAGCCTCAAACTTGTAGTGACCCTCTTGCCTCAGCCTCCCAAGTGATGGGATTACAGAGATATGCCACCATGGAGTTTTTGATTTTAAAACATTTTTTTCATTTCTAGAGTTCTTTTTCAAAACTACCTGACCTTCTAAAAACCGGTGTCTTATGTTCGTCAGCTATGTCATTTTAAGCATAGTTATTTTATAGTATTAGATGCTTTATTATCTGAAAACCTCAAAGTCTAATCCTGCTGTCTTATATCCATGGCAGGTGTTTCATGTATGTTGTAAATTTTTAAGTTGTGTTCAGTGTAGCTTCCCTGTAGGGCCCCATGAAGGATAGGTCCCTCTAAAGCTGCTTATTATTGCTTCTGCTGGTAGTTGAATGACATAGCTAGGAATCACTTTGTGTTGCTTTTGGCAGGGGCAGTGGGGGGGGGTCCCTGATTTCACAGGAGGTATACATTTGAATCCTATGAGAAATCAGCTTGGAGGTTACAAATCCTCATAGGAAGACCTTGTCTGTTTCTTAGATCCCAGATTGTCTCTCTGTGCTAGTAAATGGATTTTTATTTAATTCACTTTTACTAAAGAAGTCCCAGTCTTCTCCAGGTATCTTAGATCCAACTCTCTGCCTTACTTAGGACTAAGGTGCTGTGTTTTCCCACCACAAGGCCATCAAAACCTGAGCACCTGCCAGGCATGGTGATGCACTCCTGTACACCATTACTTTGGAAAACTGAAGCAAGACGATTGCAAATTCGAGCCCAGGCCAGGCAATTTAGCAAGACTCAATCTCAAAATAAAAAATGGGCTGCAATATAGCTCAGACAAAGGCCTTGGGTTCAATCCCCAACACTGAAGGAAGAAAGGAAAAAAAAAAGAAAAAACCCTGAGCACCCTACTTAGTGAGGTAAGCAAGCTGCCCCCACCCTACTAGTACGGCATTTAATATTTTAACTCCCACAAAGCAAATGATTTGGTTTTTGGATTTCTACTTGAGTTTTGACCCCAGGTGATTTCCTTTTCTACATTTTTATGTATTTATTTGGTGGTACTGGGGATTGAACCCAGGGCCTTTGCAATGAGCTACATTCCCATCCCTTTCAGTTTTTATTCTGAGACAATCTTGCTAAGTCACTATGTTGCCCAAGTTGGGCTCAAACCTGCGATCCTCTTGCCTCTGCCTCCCAGAATACTGGGGTTACACACATGCACCACAGTGCCCCACTCCTTTTACTTGTAAGCTCAGCTGTGCATTTTTAAAGGGCTTTTGTGTTATTTAAGAAGGAAAACAGAATGGCAGGCAGCACTGACTTAGGTGTTAATTTTTTACTTAAAAAGAATGGAAGAATTTAAGTGGATTTTTTTCTGCCCTATTTCCTGTTTATAGATTTTTTGCTTGCCCAAAAAGAAAACTATAGTCACCTGAGGTTTGATGTCTCACTTTTTAAAAAATATGAATCTTGGCACATGTGTCATAACAGATTTTTTGCCAGTTTCTTGAAAAAGACTTTCTTGAACTAGACTATAGTAAGGATGAGGAGAAGGCTACATGTCAAGCAGATACATATATATTACAGATGAGTGTAACACAGTGATCAGATCAGTGCTTCTGAACTTTTTGGTAACTCTGATACGCAGACAAAAGCTGCTTGGCATGTTTCTTAGAAAGGAAGGAGTAAAAAAAAAAATAAAAAAAAAGAAAGGAAGGAGTGCAGTTAGCCTCCATATTTGTGGATTCCACATGTGAATTCAACCAACTACCAACCAACTACCAATCAAAAACGAATTTGTACTAAACTCATGTTGACTTTTTCCTTATTATTCCCTAAACTATATAACGACTTATATAACATTTACATTGTATTAGATATTGTAAGTAATCTAGAGATGATTTAAAGTATACAGGAGGAACACCATTTTCTATGTGGGACTTGATCATCCTCAGGTTTTGGTAGCTGCAAAGGCCCTGGAAGCAGGCACCTACAGATACCAAGGGGTGACTGCTTATAGTTTGCATGGCATAATTTGATGCTATATTACATAAAAATTGCATTGTATTTTCTAAGTAATATGACTTTTAATATTAAATATCTCTTGTTCCTTTAAATCATTTCTTCCTGAAACTCTAGTCTGTCTTTCATTGATAATGTCTTATACTGACAATGGATACGAAGGGATGGCTGTAATTTCTTTCTTTTCACATATTTTAGGAACATGTAATATGATATAAAGAACAGGTTGTATATGGTGAAACTTGAGTGATTGGTCAACCTCATTTGTTTCCTCTTACTCCTGATATTTAATCATCAAAACCTACCCTATCTATCTTGGAACTACATTTCTTTTTTTTTAGACAGGGACTCACTGAATAGCTCAGGTAGCCTTAAACTATGTAGCCGGGCCTGGCTGTGAACTTGCAGTGACCCTCCTGCCTCGGCCTCCCAAGTGCCGGGATTACAGGTGTGTGCCACCATGCCCAGCTCGGAATTACATTTCTACTTTAAAATCTACTAGGTCTTATCCTCTTTTAGTGTTCAGTACTCATATGATTATAATCTTGCTAAAACACATACTTAAAATGTTAGAGGTTTCACATTATCTTCAAAATAAAATTCAAGGCTGAGGATGTAGCTCATTGAGAGTGCTTGCCTAGCATGTGTCAGGCCGTGGGCTCCATTCCCAGCAACGCACATACACATATACTCCTTAGCACGACCCAATTTGACAGTCTATGTCTACCTAGTGATTCTCATCTCCAGAGATTCTTCAGTGTCTACCTTGCTTCTAAACTGCACCAGATTACTGGAACTTCCCTCAAATTCTACATATTCACTAGACTAATGCTTTCCCAGCCGAGGTTTTTCAGTCAGGCAAATTAAACCTAAACTTCTGATTTTAATGAAAATATTTTTGATAAGTTTGCTTCCATTAAAGTCATGAAAGTAAAATTTAATAAATTCTTGTTTTGGTATAGATAACATTTTGAACTCAAATGCCATGATTTTTTTTTTTTTTTTTTTTGGTGCCAGGGATTGAACTCAGGGCCTTGCGCTTGCTAGGCAAGTACTCTAACCACTGAGGTAAATCCCCAGTCCCTATTTTTTTTTTTTTTTTGAGACAGGGTCTCACTATGCAGTTCCTGCTGGCCTTGAACTCACTAAGTAACCCAGGTCAGTCTTGAACTCATGGCAATCCTGCCTCAGCCTCCCAAGTGCTGAGATTAGAGGCATCCGCTGCCACACCTGGCCCTAATTATATCTATTTTTAAATAAACCCTTGGGGGATCCTCCTGCCTCAGCCTCCGGAGGGCTGGGGTTACAGGCATTTGCCACCATACCTGGCTGTCCTTTTTAGAGGACCATCAGTTGCTTTCTTTTGTTCCATGTAAAGGCTATTTTCACATGGGGTTTACTGACTTGTTACATTTTAGAATTCAAACTCTCTATAGAGATAAATGAAGTTATCCCTAATGTTAGTTCATGGCCTCATGGGCAGAGACTTTAGACTGGTTCCATTTTCACAGTACGCTTGGCAAATCCCTACAGGTTTGAAGACTGTCTTAGGCACCACAACAGGCACGAGTAGGTGATGAGACAACAGCAGGCATGTTTCCAGATAGATATGCAACCTGGTGTTTCTACTTTATATATTAGGCTTCTAAGTAAGATTTCATTTCAGGAAAAGGGTCTGCTAATCCAACTCTTTTGTTTTACATTTTAGAGTTTTACATAAACACATTAAATAAATTTTGCCCAGAAAAAAATCAGCAAGAGCATATAGATACGAGGCTTGTACCAGATACCTACCCTAAATGCCCGATTTCTCCTAGACTTCAAAATTACATTATTCTTACTACTGCTACTTCACCATGTACATGTTCTACAAACAGCAGCCAGACTCTAAAACTTGAGTTATAAAATCTCTCAAAATGGCTCCCCATCTTGTTTAGTAAAAGCCAGAAGTCCTTACAATGGCCTGCAAGGCCTTTACATGATCAGTGCACACCACTATTCAGCACCAATCCGTGTCATGCATTTTTCTCCAACCTTATTTCATACCTTTCCCCTCACTCACTGAACTCTAGTTCTAACCTTTTGGGACTGTTCTTTAAAATGGCCTCATACAGTAACAGTTCTTACCTTGGGGCCTTTGAACTTGCTATTATCTCTCCCTAGACCATTCTTCTCCCATAGTCCCACAAGGCGTGGTCACTTATTTCTTTCAGTTCTCAGTTCTCTGCTGAAATGCCACCTTCCCAAGGAAGTCTTCTCTAATCATTTTCTATAAAACAACAACACCCTTATTCTTTGTTTCCACAGCACTTATTACATTGACATATTTATGCATGTATTACCTGTCTCTCCCAGCTCCAACACTAGCTCTTTAATGGCTGGGGCTGTTTTTATATACTGCTCAGTCCCTGTCACTAGAAATAGTGATGTGGAGTAAGCACTTAAATGTTGGTCGAACTGTGTTTTCATCATGATTTGTAAGAATTTTCTTGTAGTGCCTAGATGGGAAAAGGGTAAATAGTCACTTAAGGCTCCTGAAAATGTGTATTTGCACGATTCTCATGGATTTGTACTAGAGGCTCCCCAACAAGTAGTTCGCTTTAGTTCTATACTTTGGTCTAATAGGATTCGAAATAAGACGAGGGGACTACAGTCAATACAAATTCTTCTACTGTACTCAGGGACTTAACTGTCAGCACAGAATTTCTTCCTTCCCCATCTCATCTCATGGTTCCCCTTTCAAAAAGGTCAGGAACCTCTAGAATACAGACTGCCTAAATCTCAGCTTTGGAACAAGACTATGTTAAATCTCTATAAATTGCAGATAAAAACCATAATGGAGCCAGGTGTGATGGCACACACCTATAATCCCAATACTTGGGAGGCTGAGGCAGGAGGGGCCCTGTGATTTTGAAGCCAGCCTAGATTATACAAGGACTGCAAGGCTAGCCTGAACTACATAGAAAGCCTCTCAATCATATTTGAATCTTGTAGAATTTTATTTCAGTGATCAAAAGAATGCAGCCAATGGAATCTATAATGATTAAAACCAGGCATACACCTCTACAGCAAATTGCTGTTAGTTTTTGACTGGCCTAAATCTTTGTAATTTCTTTAGGCATGTCTTTGAATTTTTTGTACCGTGATATATAGGACAGGTTAACTTCTTCCTGTGGCCATCTAGTAATGAGAATTATGTTTACTGGCTAGATTTCTTTATAACTAAAGGCCTCAAAGATTCTCAGGTTGTCTGGTCTACCTTGGGCAATTACTTTAATATGGTAAATTATGGTCAAGGGGAGGGAGATAACCTAGAAAGCTGAAATACGTTGTACGAATACTCCACAGACTTTTTTCACCACTGACAGTAAATCACTAGCTAAGATGCCCAGTCAACTGCCAATCTGTTCTTCTCTCACTGCTGCCCTTTCGGACAGACACAAAGATCTCCCCAAATAACTGAAATGAATTTACACAAATAGATTTTACCCATGTGGTCCCACTATCAAAATATAGAAAGCAGTTCCACTATCAAAATGACAGGAAGCAGTTAAGAGGACCTTGAGAAAAGCACAGTCCCGTACACAGTAATATACATCTAATCATTTCCCATTCATCTGTCAATCATTTTCACAAGATTGGCATTAAAAATACAACCAAATACACGGCTAATCTCAAAACCACGAACCCAAAAACCCACACAAAAATTTGGTCTTTGTGCATTTTCAGATGATAAGGTGTCCCAAGAGTGACAAAGGTGGGAGCTAGTCCCCTACAGCCATTTCTTCAACCGTCCCATCAACAGCTCTTCATTTCTTGAACTACCTTCCTTTTCCAAAGAGGTACTGCTGAGGTCAGTCAGAAAGGCTTTCCGAGAAGACCGGTTTGGACTTCTGGGTCTGCTCCAGTCGATTCAGGATGAACTGGCTTGTATCGATGAAGCGCTCAACGCAGTTTACAAAACAGGCCTCAGCCCGACTGTCCAACTTTGGCCCAGGCTTGTCCATGCACTTTTCCTGCTCAAGACAAGATACAAAATTAAAAAAGGAACTGGGGTGTAGGAGGGGCGAGGATGACTGGACAGGACAGATGACTTATTGTTTCTCAGAAGAAACACTTCACCTAAAAACAGTATCTGATATGTTAGTAACATTTCACATTTGGTGGCTTACCCTGACTGAAGCAACTTTCCATAAACTTAAATTCTCACAATAACCCTAGGGAATACTTGCTATTATTAATCCTCATCTTCCTAAGAAGGAAACTGTAGCACAGAGATCTTTTGTCCTAAGTCATAGGGGCCAGAAAATGGTGGGTCTGAGATACTACAGAACAAGAAAAATGGCAAGATACAAATGAAGTAACATTTTTGCTGAATTTGGCTGTAACTACATAATGCTGCTTGCATTAAATGACTTTAAATTAATTACAGAATAAAAGGATTAAAGAATAAATCATTACAGGAAGATAGCCTAAAGAATTGAGATCTTGCCAGGTGTGGTGGCACATGCCTGTAATCCCAGCGCTCAGGAGGCTGAGGCAGGAGGATTGCTGCAAGTTTGAGGCCAGCCTGGACTACACAGCAAGACCCTGTCTCAGAAAAAAAGAATTGAGATTTCATAATCTTGTCTACTTAAGCTGGAAGTTCTTGAATCCTCTCACAAGGAACGAAAAAGCCAAGCGTGGGGGTGCACATATGTAATCCCAGCACTCCAGCAGCGGAGACAGGAGGATCTCGGCGAGTTCAAGGCCAGCCTGAGCTAATAGTGAGTTCAAGGCTAGCCTGAATTACTGAGACCCTCTCTCAAAAAAAAAAAAAAGAGGAGGTGGGGATTTACCTCAGTGGTTAGGGTACTTGCCTTGCAAGCACGAGGCCCTGAGTTCAATCCCCAGAACCAAAAAAAAAAAAAAAAAAGGAATGAAAAACTGCATGAAATTTCTTAAAGTATTCTTTAACCATACCCCTCCTGCCCCAAGTGTAGTGTATCAAAGATTGAAAAAGAAAAAGTAAAGCGCTCTGGTCCAAGGCAGACCAAATTAAAGCATTTGGTAAGGGTCACAGTCTAATACTCTAAATTATGGGAAAGGGACAGTGGAAACCGATGACTGTAGATGGTTCAAAGTGGTTCCAATAAATTTCATTTGTAATTCTGTATATACAAGCTTCTGAGGCTCCAATTCCAAGGCATATTACCCTTGGCCTGTAAATTCTGAGTTTGTACTCAAGGAGGGGCAGTGTGCTGTCCTTGGCAACCTGAACGCTTTGATCTCCAGCCTACTACCTTCTGCCAAAGTGCCTTCACAGGACAGAACGAATTCCTCAACCTTCAGACAGGAGGTGGTTTGGTATTACACAACAACCCAACAAGCAGGCAAATAAATGTGTATATTGGAAATGATTACACCACTTTTATGATTACACCACTTTTATACTCAGCGAGCTAGAATCCCTCATTTCTCACCAGGAAAGATTAGAACAGCTGTATAATCAAGGTAAATCCCGAGAAGTCCAGGACCAGCAGATTCACGGACTCTCTGGGATTCAAGCTCCCCAAATAAAACCCAGCACTGGGGGCTCTGATCAGTCTTGACCAGCACTAAACAGCTTCAACCTCTGGTCCCTGAAACTGGGTTATCTACGTAAGTCCGACACCCCCAGTGCTCTGCACCAACAAAGCAGGGGTCCGGAGTGACACTTCACTGCGAAGTGGAGTCACCCTCTTGCTCGGCCTAAGGAACCTGAGAAAACCGGGGAGGGCTGCTGGGTTCGCCTTCTTCCCGAATCGCCGGCGCTGTAGCGAATCCCTCCGGGCAAGGACAGACGGAAAGCGGGTAGTGTCCAGGCCCCAGCCCTAGGATCCTCACCCAACAAAGTTCAGTCATCTGGTGCACCAGCTGCTGGAAGCGCTGCTTCTGCGTCTCCACCTCGATGAAATGCTGCAGCTGCGGGTCCACGGTGCCCAAGCCCGCCGCGGAAGACAAGGAGGAGGAATCCATCCCCGCTCCACCGCGCCTGCCGAAGCGGACTCCGCACCAACTCGCCGACCTTCACGTGTCTCGGCGACGGAACCGGAACCACAGCCCGCTGCCTGGGGGCCCGCCCCGTGAGCGCAGTGCGTCGGCGCGAAGCCGGCGCCGAGCCCGCTCGGTGGCCTCCAGCTCCCCGGCCCGCTCCGCTCCCCCGGACGGGGGCACCCGCTCCCTACCGGCTGGGCTCTGCCTGGCCGCAACCCGCCACGGCGCCTGACCTACGCCACGACGGCTGAGGCCTCAGGGCGTTACTCCGAAAATACAAGAAAGATAAGGGGAAAAGGAAATTACTTAAGACCACGTGGCCCATTGCGGGCGGGCCCGACAGCTCAGCCCTTGACCGCTTCTAAATTGGCCCGCGCTTTCCCAGCTAAGGGGTTGTGCAGGGCCGGGACTGCCAGCCTGTTAATTGGCCTTCCTCGGCCCGTTAGTCTTTGGTGGACTTGTCCTCTCTTGATTTAGGGAAATGCGGCTCTGGCAGAGTCTGTCCCCAACTTTAAATGTATTCAAATAATACTAATTTCTACTGTGTGCCAATCACTGTGCTTTGGCTTGTGAATTCGTATTGGATTCAGAGGCGGAATTCAACTAGAGCTACAAATGTCAAAGAGTCTGTCGAGTTCTTGATGTAGGAATATGCCAAATCAGTGACACACAACTTTTCTGCAATTTAAGATAGGGCGCTTCAGGTAGACTGCATAATTGAGATGTGAGACTTTTTACTCTTTTCAGGATTTTATTTATCAAAATAGCCCCCTCCTATTTTAATGACACTGTTTTATTCTTTTGTGTTTTGATTTGTTTGAGAAAGGGTCTCGCTATGCAGTTCGGGCTGGCCTTGAATTTATTTAGTCCTGGCTGGCCTCAAACTCGTGGCGATCCTCCTGCCTCAACTTCCCAAGTGCCGGGGTTACAGGCATGTGCCACTACGCCCAGTGACACCGTTTTATTCTTAACAAATTCTGTCCTGCCACCCAAGCTCCAATGTACCAAAAGAGCTGTAGAATCCCTATGAGGTTATTTACATACCCTCTCTTCCTTAAAAGGTTTCCATCCCAAATTCAGTCTGTTTTAATAGCCTTGGAAAATTTCCTCCCTTGGGGGAGGGAGGGGAAAAACCAGGCACAGAAATTCCTTTGCTTTTGCTCAGAAACAGTATCCCAGGGAATTAAAGAAAAGAGACATTCCTGGATATATGGGGACCTTTGTGTATTCAAGGAGCGCTTAAGACTCCAAAGCCTGTAAGCCTGGGATTTCTTCAGAGAAAGTGAAATTGGGGCTTGTAGAGGTGAGGAGTAGAAAACTAAAAAGGTTATGGGCCAGTTTAGGATTCTTCATCCATGACATCTAGAATGTTGCTCAGAAGAATTTTGAAAGTAGGACGTTCATCTGCTTTCTGAAAACAAAAAAAAGTGGAATGTTACAGTAGCTAGATTCCAAGGGAAATGCAACAGTAAGCAATGAATGTTTATTAAGGTGTACATGCCAAGGGCAGTGGTTAGAGTGCTTGCCTAGCAAACGCAAGACCCTGAGTTTGATCCTCAGCACCAAAAAAAAAAAAAAATTAAGTATATGCTATATGCCCAACAGCATACCTTGTTGATTACAAAAAAGAGGGGGAAGGGATAGCAGTTCTTGGGCCGAGGATGTAGCTCAGTGGTGGAGTGCTTGCCAAGCATGCACAAGGACCTGGGTTTGACCAGCAGAACCATCAAAACTAAAGAAGTAGTTCTTCATAGAGTAAATCTTTGTGCATTTTGCATCTTTTGTAACTCAGGTTATTAATACAATATGAACACTTTGCAAATTAAACTGACAAACACTGATTTAAACTAAGGGCAAGTTTATTATATAATAATAAACAATGCATTATTATTTTGGAGCTTCAGGAGAAAAATGGCTACCAAATACATTGAAGTAGCTGACAGAAGAGAAATGCTACAAACTATGGTAATGTTTAAATTTGATTTCAAAACACTGTTTCAATCATCGCCAAACCACAGTAAACAAAGGGCTTATTATTTCAAAACCACAGGCTGTGTCCGCAGGCAGGAGGCCTAAGCACCTAAGGCTGTTTTTTGACAGTTATTGTCCATAAACCCCTGAGGTAGTTAATGATTCAGGAACACCCCTGCCAGAATGGTCTCAATCTATCAGAAGGTCATCAGTTTCTCCGTCCTTTGAAACAGTGGCTCTCACAACTAACTGAATACCATATCAGAATTTCCAGGGAAGTTTAAAAAAATTTCTGGGTTCCATTTCAGACAAACCTGATCAGAATTTCTGGGGTGGATGACCAGTAATTTGTATTTTTAAGAGTTTCTCAGAGGGCTAGGGATTTAGCTCAAGTAGTAGAGAGCTTGCCTAGCAAGCACAAGGCCCTGAGTTCGATCCCCAGCACCCCTCCAAAAACAAAAAACATAAAATAAAACAAAACACAAAGAGGGCTCCAGAATCACATAGGTGCTTGCTGGACACTATCTTTCCTGTTTCTGGTGGGGTAGAACTAAAAGCTGAGCATTTATTTCCTACTAAATGGGTTGGATTGCCAAAAAATTCATTGAAAAGTGGAGACATCACCTTAGAAACAGCCCAAGGTGAGAGCAGAAAAGCATTCTTTTTTGGGGGGGAAGGTGTTGGGGATTGAACTCGGAGCCTTGTGCCTGCTAGGCAAGTGCTCTACCACTGAGCTAAATCCTAAATCCCTCATTATTATTTTTTAAACTGTAAGGCTTGGAAGGGACCTAAAATAGGTCATTTTGGGGTGGAGGAGTTGGTTTTGCTTTTTAACAAGGTGCAAACTTTAATGATTTTTCTTTTCTTTTGAATGCCCGTAAACTTACCTGAACGTCTTTGGCTGGCTGCTTATGCGTGGTGACAGTCCCACAACACCCTCTCTCCCTAAAGCTGAGTTGTATTGGTGTCTGCTAATAACAACTGTAGTGAGAATTAGGGTGGGTCTGGAAAATCCTGTGGCCATCAGAGGATTTGGGGGCAGACCAGGGTCACAGAATGTGGGCAGCTATCAGTCTGTGCCCAGCTGTCATGTGGCCACGAAGAGTGAGGACTGGCCAGCTAAATGAGAAAGTAGATTCAAGGAAATCATTTGAGAGGTCACACTGAAACACTTATCTCGCTGGGCATGGTGGCACATGCCTGTAATCCCAGAACTCAGGAAGCTGAGGCAGGAGGATCACTGGGAGTTCAAAGCCATCC
>PVJO010008343.1:0-41428 GCA_004026905.1 Hystrix cristata | reverse complement strand
CAGTGAAAAAAAATTACTTTAGTTTGTGGTCTTTTGGGATAATAGAGGTCCCAGTTTTCCCCGATCCACCTCAAAGATTACAATCAGTAGGTTATCCCCTCTGTTCTTTTGAATTTTCTCCAGACTTCTGCTACAGTAGCAGCACCTGGTACTGGACAGCTATCAGAGTTACATTTAGACCATTAGCTACTGTAGAAGACAGACAGCATCTTATTTGTCTTTGTAGTTAGAAGGTTTGGCAGAGTGCACCAGTGATGGCGAACCTTTAGAGCTTTCTTTTTTTTAATTTTTTTTATTTTTTTAATGTACTGGGAATTGAACCCAGGGTCTCTTGCACTAAGCTACATCCCCAGCCCTTTCTTATTTTTTGGACAGGGTCTTGATAAATCATTAAATTGCCAAGCTTGGCTCCAATTTGTAATACTCCTTCCTCAGCCTCCCAGAGTGCTTGGGATTACAGTGCGCACCACCATGCCCAGCCTGGAGGATTATCTTTATTTTGATTGATTCTCCATTACATTGTAGACAAAGGGTGCCAGCGGGTCCTGGTGGTGACTTAACCTCCCAATGACCAAACCCCTGGAGCTCAAAGGAGGGAAGGGGGAGGCTCTCCGGGGCGGAACAGCTGTGGGAGCCTGACCAGATGGGAGCCCTTCTCCTCACTCCCCTCTGCCCAGAAGCCTGGTGGGGTCCAGGACAAGACAGGCCTTCAGGGGAGGTCGTGGCTGCTGGGGAGGTGCAGCCCGAACATGGAGTGCAAGAGCCTATTCTAGGGTCCTTATGCTTGCATGCTTCCTCCCTCACCACCCCAACATGGCCCTTTGCCTTCATTGTGCTTTCTCTTCCCATTTGCGGGGGGTTCTGGGGTTCGAACTCAGGGATTTATGCTTGCTCTACCACTGACCTAAATCCCCAGCCCCCATTTTAAAGATGGGTGGTGCTGGGTCTAGAGAAGGTAGCAAGCACCTAGAGCTTTCAATGATAACTAACTGCCACCCTTTGGCATAGGTTCGCCACCACTGGACATAATCAGTATTCAGAAGCTGTCAAATACTGAATGAATTATTTTCCTCAATATATTGAAAGTTCTAAGGCAGAGATCTTGTCCAGTTTGTTTTTATTCTCAGAAAATTGTGAGGTTCCTGACACATACGACACCCTAGGAACAGATAAATAAAAGCAAGAACAATTCCTCTGTGCAGGTTGCAAAGTGTGAATTTTCCCTTCCTTTTCTTGTGAGCTGTATGATTTGGATAATCTTACCCACTTACCAAAAGCCCAAATATCCGATTTGCTGCTGAACTTGCTGTACATAAGGACCTCTGGTGGAGACCACCGGACTGGAAACTTAGAGCCTACTGAGCTGGTGTACTCATCATCCAAAACATACCTATAATCACGACATATTTCCATTAGGATTTAGAGAGCCTGCTAGTGCTTTCCAGTAGGCACTCCTTTCTTCTTCTCTAGCCCCCTTTTCTTTGTACTTCTCCTTCCCTTCCTTCCAGTCTGCAGTTGCCAAGGGGGATAAAACTGATAACACTGATTAAGAAAGAGGATGGATGGAGGAAAGTCAACAGGATTAACACATCAAGATAAGATACTGGGGAAATAGCTTTTTTAAAAAAGAAGAGAGCAGAGATAAAGGGAGGGATATAACAATGAAACAAAAGAATGAAAGAAGTGACCTAAATAATTCAGAGGAAGAAAATGAATAGAAAGACAGCAGGAAACACTAGCATGAGAAAAGAAAAAAGAAAAGCAGGGGGTTTAAACCTATAACACCTTCCCATGTTTGTACTGTGATATTTTTATTTAGAAAGGGAAAGATGAAAAGGGTTTACTCACCTAGACAGGCCAAAATCAGATACTTTTACAACTCCTTGATCGTTTACCAAACAGTTTCGAGCGGCCTGTATTGCAACAGATACTAGTGAGACCCCGCCCCTAGCACACAGGTTAACGCACAAAGCTCCTGACTCCCAGTGGAACGAAGCCCTGAATGCCTTCAACTGGAGACCTTCCCACCTAAAAGGAGTCAGCTGGTACCACTGCAAAATTTTGATTCATTTCTTGTACGCGGAAAGCAACGTGTTCTGTAGCTCTAAGACACTGAAGACATACAGAATGATTTCACTCACGTGGACAATTTCCACAGTGCTGCTTCCTTCACTGAAATGTTGGAAAGATTAAGGGAGAACAGGCGATAAATTTGTTTTGTTTTATGCCTTTCTGCCTGTGGGGACAGGGCAACTTAAGGGTTGGCCAGGCTAAAAGAAACGGGCACAAACTCTGATGCTGCAAGGAGCCAGGCAGGCAGAGTAAGAGTGAAGTGGGGCAGGTGGAAATTGTAAGAAATAAACAACACAGCCTGTTCCTCAGCTCCAGATAACTGTTAAATGGTTTGTGAGAATGTGTGCCCAGTGTTCCAACATGATCTATATTTTCTAAAGAAGCTGGAAATTCCAATTTTTTAAAAAATGTGAAACGTTTAAGTGGTTAACTTTTTTGTTTTTTTGTTTTTTGAGACAGTGTCTCGCTATGTAGTTCAGACTGGCCTTGAACTCACTATGTAGTGCAGGCTGGCCTCAAACTCATGGTGATCCTCTTGCCTCAGCCTCCCAAGTACTAGGAGTACAGGTGTGTGCCGCCACATCCAGCTAATGTTTAGCCATTATAAAACATTTTTTTAAAATCATGTGAGCCAAATGCACCCACAGGTCCCCAGTTTGACTCCAATATAACTTAACGATTGTTCCATGCCAGAAGCAGTCCCACTGGAAAGCACAGGATTTCCTTTCTGCTCTGAATCCAGAAAGGCCACTAAATGACCCCACTGTTTCCTTGTGGGTGACAAGGAGCTGGGCCTGAGTGGCTGCTCTTAGTTCCCAGCATAGCTGACCTCATGGAGTTGAGGCTGGAAATACTTGACTGGCTCGCCAGTGGGGCAGAGGCACACCTGTTAGTGTTTTCTAGCCACAATTGAAATGCTGGCATCAACAACCCTCCTCAACAGTGTGTATCTTCCACTGGCACTTCCACCCCCTCAGCCCTCAATCCCAGGCCACTCCTTCTCAGGTCCCACCAGGTCTCGGTGAAGGAACTGCTTTGACTCCAGGTATTCCATGGCCTCGCAGACATCCTTGCACATCTCCAGCAGCTGCTGAGTCTGGAAGCGGTGGCGCATCTCCCTCAGATAGTTCAGGAGGCAGCCGTTGGCCATGTACTCAGTGATGATGAAGATGGGACGCTGTTTCGTGCAGACACCATACAACTGCACCAGCTTCTCATGGGAAAGATTCCTGGAGGAGAGGCAAGGAGCTAGTCCTCCCCCTTGGCTCTGCACTCTAGTTGCAAAGGGGTTGGGGAGGAAAGGGATTGACCCAGGAGGCACATCAGATAAAGTATCATACTAGCAAGTTTTTTGTTTCCTTTCTACGCAAACCCCAAAGTGCCTAGTGTTGGGGGTGGACAGGGCTGTGGAGCCCATCAACTGAAACACGTCTAGGACTGAAAGAATACTAAGGCTAAATTAGAATCATCTTCTCTTTTGGAAGTCTCATTTTCTACATTTGCCCCTAAATGCAACTGAGATGGTACACGCTCGTAATCAACACTATTCTCCACCAGCATCTAAGCCAGTGAAGTGATTACCTTAGCAGTTAGGACTCCCACCAACTAAAGGTCAACCTCAGGCTCGGACCCCAGATTTCTCTCACTAAGTCACCTTAGACCACAGCAGTAACTGTATTGAAGTGTTGAATTTGGGTTGTAACTCACATCATGACTTTGGCTTCTTCGATGAACTCATCCTCAGACATGGAGCCTTCTCTGATCATCTTGATGGCCACATCGTACTGGCCTCTCCATTTACCATATTTCACTACCCCAAATTGTCCAGTCCCAAGTTCTTTCAAAAAGGTCAGGTCCTTTGGGTCGATTTCCCATGATCCTAATAATAAAGTCCTGGTGTCATTCTTTAGGGGGACGTATATGTATAATACCTACGAGCGATAAGGATCCCTCTAGGGTAGAAATACGAAAATCTGTAAAGGGGAAATTCTCAGGGGTACTAATCCATCTTTACTCAGGTAAATCTCAGGGACAGTGGTTACTGGTCAGAGGAATCTGGAGACTTGAGGTTCAAGTTGCTCACAGGCAAGAAGACAGACTAAACAACTTTATGATTATGTAATGACTGCAGTTAAACTCAAAGTTAATGCTGAAAAATTTTACCACAATTACAAATAAACAACAAAATATCCCCAAACAACAAATCTTTTTGTGAATCTATGTTTTGCAGTCCCAGTAGAAGCCCCTGGAGGGATAAAATGATTAAGGAATGCCCTTCGAGTTATATGGTTCTGCACCAACCACCTCAAGGGAAGTCAAGACAGAGCCAAGTAACAGTTATTTAAGGCCAGGTCTGCAAAGGAAGTCCTTACAACTGGCCAGTCTACCCTTCCCCAGAGAAATTAGCAGTTACCATAGCCCAAGCCTGCAGTGGAAGGTGCATTCTTGTTTTGTTGAGACACTGGATATTTCAACCTGGAGATGAGTCCTGAAACATACAGAGGTCACTATGGGTGCAGCATAGTGGGTGGGATGCCTCACATGTCCGCACTTAAAGCCTCACACTTTCAGTATGCAGCTTTCTAGTACATGAACCCGCACTTTTCTGGAAGTTTCTCCTCTCACAAAAGAGTTTTCAGAGACAAAAATGGAGAAAACACTAAATGTAATATACTCCCTACTGAATATATTCCCACTTCTCAGCCCAGGCTTAGTTCACATCCTACCTTCTCAATGAACACTCTCCCCTGTATTCATGCTCTCACAAGTCTCTTAGTTTTCAGAATTTCTACACTACTTAGAAACTGTCCTCTGATATTGTCTAAGCTGTGTATTCTTTGAGGACAGGGACCTAAAGTTAGAATTTTCCTGTGCTCTCTGTGAGAACCAAGGAAACTGCTGAGTACACAGTAGGAACACGAATAATTGTTAATGAATACTCACTGATCAGTCACTAGCCTCTTCCATGTCTTAGCACTGCGCATTAATAACCAGATAATAAGCTAGTCCTTCTTGGGTGTGAGGTCTAACTAACCTCTTCACTAGGCTCTTGGCCACCATCACAGGGGGTTACTTTCACAGTTAATTCACACTGTTTGATGTGGCATATTCTTCCCTTCACCACTTTGTCTTGAGTTGATTCTCTTGGCGTTTGCAACATTTTTTCTCTTTTGCCCCTGGTACTCACCTGCAGAGTTATGCTGATGGTAGTTGATGAGCTCAGGAATGGTGCTGAAAAGGTGTTTCTCAGCCAGGTAATACTGGCTCTGAGGTGTTGAACACACAACATAATGGCGAATCACCCCTTGAGGGTCTCTGAAGAAATGAATGCCTAGTCAGTAACTTGGGCACAAGAATCAGTATGAACCAAAAAGTGAAGTGAGATGAATTTTGAATTTAGGTGAGAGAGGAAGCTAGATGTAGTTGTGCACACCTATAATCTCAGAGTTCTGGGAGACTGAGGCAGAAGGATCTCAAGTTTGAGCCCAGCCTGGGCAATTTAGTATCTTAGTGAGACCCTGTCTCAAAATAGCAAATGAAAAGGGGCTGGGGATGTAGCTCAGGGCACAAACCCTGGCTTCAATCCCCAGTACTGAAAAAAAAAAAAAATCTGAGGGATAAGCGGAATTGGGAAGGATACATCATTCAGGAGCTGATAGGAAGGAAGTCCTGTCCTTTGTCTCCAGGCCTAGAAACAGCAGCACTTACCCAGCAGACTTAGCAAACACAGAAACAGTATATTTTCCAGCTTTGCTGGAGTCTCTGACAATGAAGCCTCCTTCTTTCCCCTGAAACAGTGAAAAAGAACCTGACTGTAAGAGGAAGTGGTGTCGGCATCTGCGCTCCACCTGCCCTCACAGGAGGGAAAACAGACAACCCCTCGTTTTACTGCTTTTAATACTGAAAAGTATAATTGGAACTCCAGATGAAGGAGTCCTTGACACTGCCGTGCCTGCAGGTGTGAGTAAAGCAGACCCTCAGTTCAGGATCCTTGCTGATTTCGTACAAAGAATGCCACTTGCTTGTGGCCCACACTCACCTCTTGCTTTAGTAGTTGCTCAGCTTGACTCCGAGTCATGTGTTTGGAATACCACCTGTGAAGAGAGAGTGCCGTAAGCAAGTGGGAGGCTAGAACACCCTCTAGGGCTTAGCCATGCCTATGATTCAGCCAAAGAACCCCAACTTTATTTATAGAGCGTTTACTATGCACATAGCACACAGCATCCTTTCCCAAGCTCAGAGTGGCCGTGAAGATTCAAGGAAATGGAAAGTTGAGGGTAAGAGCAGGCTTCAGAGTTTGCAGGAAGGAGATCAGGGACTGGGTCCCTTTAGGGCAATCCACATTTATGATTAGGGAGAGAAGGACATGGGTACGAGTTTGAAATTTTTATCCTTTCAAATGTTTCCCATCAGATTGTCACTCCTTTGAGTGTGATTCTTCTAGATTTGGGAGCAGGGCAACCTGTCCAGCACTCACAAGCAGAGGGTGTTTGGGGTCACAGTAAGACACAGGCCCTAACTTTTGGTGGTGGCATCATTTGGCACTAACTTTAATACGCATTTTGAAATGAAAAGTTTGTTGAAAGTATAAAATAGTATGTACTACGTGTCACGGTTTGTGACTAGATGTCCCCCCAAAGCCTCATGCAGTAATAGGTGGGGTGCTTTCAGAGGTAGCTGGATCTAGAGTGTGTGATTACTAAATTAGTTCACTGATTGGTCTGGCTTGGTTCTGCTGGGATCAAGGATATGATGCTAGAATTAAGGGCACTAGGACTAAGGCCAGATAGCCTGGATAAGATATAAGGGACAGAAAGCAGCGTGTCTCTTCCCCCCTTGCTTGCATCCCTTGCTTACCTCACTGCCTTCTGCCTGTCTGCCATGCTGCCCTCCTTGGATGCAGTTGATTGTGGACTGAAACCTCTACAAACTGTGAGCTAAATAAACTTTTCTTCCCCTAAGATGTCAGGTATTTTGTCTCAGCAAGGAGAGAAAAGTAACTAAGACACTGTGTTTTGTTCGTCCTGAAACACCATATGGTGGAAACAAGCATACTCACTCATACATTTCTATGGAGTCTTCTGCTTCAGTAACATAGTTACTAGGGATGTAGCCTTCCTGCCTGTAGAAGAGACAACGTGATAGATCATACAGCATTTCCCCATTCTCAGCGAGGCTGATTCATATGCCCGCTTCCCTGAACTCAGAACCAATCTCAAATTTCATACATTATTAATAATTACATATATTATATATTAATATATAATTATTAATAATATATATTAATATATTATACATATGTCTCCTCCCTTAAAGAGAAACACATCCGATTAGGCCAGTGAAGGGCAGAACTTCTGAACAAGTGGCATTGGTTATATGTACATGACAAACGACAACAGAGATTCTCGCATGTAGAGCTGCACACTGGGAAATATTTGCAAGGAGGATATATTGTGTGGGAAGAACAATCTCTGATCAGGATACTGAGCAGGGGCATTGTGTTTTCATGGGTGTAGAGTAGGCAGACACAAGTTCAGACAGGGCCGGCAGAAACTCACCCATTCTTGTGTGTGTGTGTGTGTGTGTGTGTGTGTGTGTGGTGCTGGGAATCAAACTCAAGGCCTTGCGCTTGCTAGGCAAGCGCACTAGCACTGAGCTAAATCCCCAATCCCAACTCACCCATTCTTATCTCGTGCTCTCCACCATGGTAGGTTGCTCTCCTCCAGGATGAAATACTCCTCACCCTTCCGCAGCTGTAGGTCATTTGCATTCATTGGCATGTAATCATAAAGAGCTACAACCTTTTTCAGCTCACTTGCAGAGACTGGTGCTGCTGTTGGCTCAGGGGGCAGTGGCTTTTTCAAGATCTGTGTAGTTAGCAGAAAATGTAGAGGGCAGGCTTGGCTGGTCATCAAGCACTTTTTCTTCCTAACTCTAGTTTGCTAGAGACATCATTCTAACCCAAACCAGGCATAATAAAAGCTGTACTCTGCATTCATTCAACAACCATCTTCAAGCATCTGTGCCAGGATTCTCAACCTGGGGTACACATGGAGATCACCTAGGGAGTATTTAACAATCCTTATGTCCGGGTAGTTTCTCAAGGACCAACTATGTCAAAATATTTGCGAGTGAGACCTAGGGATCAGTATTGTTAAAGCTTCCCAGACAAAAACCATGTACGACCAAGGCCAGGAAAGCTGCTTAGTACTAACTAGTACATGGATCTAGTAAATGGCTCTGAACCTCAGTTTCCTTCTTTATAAAATGATCAGCAGCCATGTGTGGTGGTGCACCCTGTAAGCCCGGCACCTGGGAGCCTAAGACAAGAGGATGGCTGCAAGTTTGAGGCCAGCCTGGGCTACACAGTGAGTTCAAGGCCAGCCTGAATTAGGGGGAGACCCCGTCTTTAAAAACCTAAAAGAAAAAAAAATGATCATTATAATATCTGTGCTATTTACAATCTATGTGAAAAGGCTTTCTAGATCTCAAAAAGGTACAAAAAAAATCAAGTTTTAGAGTAAAATGTTGGTAGAATCTAGGAGTTGGGGATATGGGAGTTCACTGCTAAGTTCTTTTAACTTTACTGTATGTTTGAAAATATTTTTCATTAAAAATTTTAAAACCCCTTTCAATAAGAATGTTTTAGACAAGTGGTTGGATTAAATGACTTCCAAGAGGTGCCTAATAGCCCTCTATCTTTTCATGAAGAGGAGGTCCTAAGTAGAAGGACAAATCCCCTGTCTCAAAAAGAACAGCAGTGAACACTTCCAAATTCCAGGGAATTGTAAGATTCTGGTGTGTTTTCAAAGTTTAACTGTAAAATTTCACTTAAGGAGTAGGGGTATGCAATTTCCCTTTATTCAGGTACCTGGTCCTCCTCTGGGGTAGGCGGAAGAGGTTTCTTTGTCTTCCTATGAGAACTCCCGGGTTTTAAGCCTGCAAAATAAGAAGCTGGTGATGACATGGAATGCATTTAGGAAAGGGCGCAAGAGCAGGCGTGGTCAGGGATTTTGCTGTCGTACACAGTGCCTTTCGGCAAGTTAGAAAAGATGTCTGGGTGCCAGGTCACATAGTGTAGAAAGCAGATTACCAACTGGCTTTCAGCCCCACTAATCCCTTCCTCCAGGCCTGCTTGTGCAGTGGCCAAAATAGTCACTTATGCTGTGTCACTGGGTTTGACAGACCGTTTGGAGTGTGATGGAAATAGAGTCAAAGGAGGAAGAAATTGGGTTGGGGATGTAGGTCAGTGACAGCGTGCATGCCTGGGTGCAAGAACCTGGGTTCAATCTCTAGAACTACATACACACACACACACACACACACACAGGAAGAAATTATATTGATTGGATCTCTTACTTCCATTCCTGTTCTCCAAAATTTGGCAGCCCATAGCATTTTTGGCCGTCTGAGAGCAGCAGAGATACTGCCCGTCAATCCAGAAGCAAGGGTGGTATTTCTGTACCAGATCACTGTTGTACCGGATTACTGTAACAGGAAGGAAAACAGAGAGATCACATCTGACCTGTGGAAGAATCCACCTTTTCCATGTTTCCTCTCCCTCCTCAGCCACCCTAAGGAAGGCAGCCCATGAACCAGTTGGCTGACATGACTGTCCTGCCTGCCTGTGTGCCTCTGGCTCCGGAGAGTTCCTGTGAGGTTGTCTTCAGTGGTCTGTCATGATGAGTATCGCTAATCAACATGATAAAAGAGTAACGATAGTTCCTGAACCCAACAACAGAAATGTTATCTATGTTTTCCCAGTAGCCATTACAATCTTCTTGTAAATCAGGTATTATTTATGGTATTTTCTTTTCAGATAGGAAAACAATGTGCTTAAGCCAAACTCTCACTCTACCTTTCAGGGATATTTGCCTTAGTGAGAACTTACAGCATTAGGCTTTATGTGTTCATAGAATTGTCAACAGAACTCAGTTCAAGGGCAAATAAAGGTGAGTTTGCCTCTAGGACAAGTGCGGTTCCAGTTTTCCTAGGGCCACTGAGCTAGGTCGAGCTGATTGCCAGATACAAACTGAGCGGCTCCATTTCTTTCACAGGGATGTGAGGCTCAAAAGATTTCCAAGGAGTCGGGGACTTAGCTCAGTGGTAGAGCACTTGCCTAGCAGGTGCAAGGCCCCGAGTTCAATCCCCAGCACACACACACAAAAAGATTTCCAAAGTACTTTGCAAAGTTGTTTGCAGATAGGAGGAATTAATATTACTGTTTATAATACGGTGGCATTTCTTAAATTAGAAAAAAGCATCCAGGGATCATGATGTGAGACAACTGAGAGAAGCAAAGACAACTGAAACGACTGACAGTAGTGAGCACTGTGGCAAAGACTCAGGCTGGTCTAAGAACACGCACACTTGAAGACTTACCCATTTCAGCATTTACTGCTAAGAAGAATCTCACATGACTTAAAAAAAAAAAGACAAGAGCAGAAACAAAACAAAATCTTCCATTGTAGAAAACAACTCAAGTCCTCACGGGCTTGCTAGTTATACTCCACTCATTTAAGGCTTTGGGAGAGGCCTAGCCATTCTGGTGGCCTGGTGCATTTCACAGACAGATGAACAAAAGTGCTATCTTTTTTTTTCTTCCTAAAGTGCCATCCTGATGCTTTTCTCAACGTGATTTCCTCTACTGCTCTCCCCTGCCAACCCTCACCCCACCCCCATACTTTTTCAGTACTTCTCTTCTCCATTACCAAGGGTAGGGTGGTGGGAGCTGTTTGGATAGAATGCAGACCACGAAGGGTTACCCTTCCTATAGAGAACTTTAAAACAATAATAAAACTGGCCAAAAGCCTGTCTGCCTTTAATTATTACTAAGCGGTGTTAATTCTGAATAGTATCACTGATACTCCTTCTTACCAGGACTGATTGTTCCCACCACCTTTACTTTCTTGCCTCTACCCCCATGCCACTGCCCTTTACCCAGTGGTTGGAAGACCCTTAGGTTCTCTGTACCATCTACACAGCAGGGCACCAGTAAACATGCCAAGAACTTTTTTTTTTTTTTTTGGTTTTTTGAGACAGGGTCTCGCTACGTAATTCAGGCTGCCCTTGAACTCACTATGTAGCCCAGGCTGGCCTCAAACTTGAGGCAAATCTCCTGCCTCAGGTGCCAAGAATTCTTAATCAACAACTAACCACTCCAGTGAACTAAGCTACACTAATATGCAAACAAGGAGGAAATAAAACTTCCTGCCTTCCCCACCCCCAACAAACTCATTAAAAACCCTTCCTATATTCAGAAATAGTGTCTGCCTCTTAAGAAGTCCCCTGAAGATGATACCCCTTATTTTGTTGACTGATCTAGAGCTGGTACTGCCAGCTACTTAGAAGAGGCTAGCTCATTCTTAGGGCTCACTCTTAGAAGAGGCTAGCTCACTCAGGATAGCTCACTCTTAGCAAAACCAGGGTGTCCAAGTAGGAGAGCCTAGGAAAGACTGCTTCACCAATGCACAAGTGCACTATCTGGGAAGCAGTTACGGTTGTTACACATTTTCCAAGTACTTGTTGGCCTGGTCTTTGCTATCTGTGTTTATCAGGATAATATCTAAAATTCTGTTTCAGGCATGCATGGATCATTCCTCTTCACACTGGTTATTGGAGTTTTGCCAATAACCAATTGCCAATAACCATTTGTCAAGAATGCCATTTTTCCATTCATTTTGGTGTGGTCAGACCTTTGCTTATTTTTGATATTGCAATTAGGATAGTCTCTACCAAGCTTGTCCAAACAAAGATTCAGGATGAAGGTAGGGTGGAGGTGTCACTCAGTGGTACACGCTTATCATGAGTGAGGGGCTGGGTTGTCTGTGGTGCTGTAACACAGAGGTGCCCATCACCATGTTCAAGGAAATGGAAGGACAGGCAGTGGCTAAATAGGGATATAATCTTTGTGTGGAAAGTGCCATTGAGAAAATATAGCAACTGGATATGAGATACCTGAGGCCCTACTTTTAAAATTGAGGCATGATTTATATGTGGTAATTAAACATATCTAAAACATACAGTGAGCCACATTTGTACACACCTGTTTAACCCTCACTCAGATCTGGTCTCTCTGAAAGCTTCTTCATGCCCCTTCATGGTCAGTATGTCTCCAGATGTAATCAGTATTCTGATGAAGTCAGCTTTTCAAGTTAGTGAGAGATAAGCATCACTACAGTGGGATTTGGTGGCTCCCAAGGGAGCTCACTCTTAGCATTCCTGGCATTTGGGGCTGTCCTGACACTGTTAGGGCTTTCATCTAAATCTCCTATGGTACTTGTTAGTAGGTGCCTACTTTTTTGCATCCGGTGGTCAGTCCAGGCAGATTTGACAAGGAATATGCCCAGACGGAACTACTGGAAAAAATGCTTCCAGTGAGGAAAAGAGAAGGCAAAACTGCCCCTAGCCACACTTCCTCCCCACGTAATGGCCCGGCTGAAGTGGCAGGGTTTCTGTTTCTGCTTTACTTTCAGTCTATGGTAATTTTACTTAGTTAATGAACATTAATACCAGTGCATAATCAACATGGTTAACAAGGTTAATAAGGTTAACATCTGAGTTAATAAACCAAGCTTACAAGTTGTAACCCTATATCCTTATTCATACTTTCAATATAGTGGGCACTCAAAAATATTTGTTGGACTAAACTATGACCGGTGTTGAAATTAGTATTTGAAGTGTAAAGGAGCTACTGATTTTAACATGCCGTGGTCTTTCCCCGTTTCTCAGTTTGTCTGCCTCGCGTTCTCCTATTTCAGACTCATTCCTATCCATCTGTCGAGGCAGTGCCCAAGTTGGTAGTGGTCGTTACTTCCTCAGAAAAAAAAATCAATTAACACAACTATTTATGGATCCCTTTCTGCATGCAAGGCACTGTATAAAGTACTATAAAGGGAACCAAAGAAGTACAAAGAAATCTGCCCTCTGGAGCTCCTATCACAGTCTCTGGAAATATTTCTCTGGCTCAGAAATAGCACATTGGTTCAGAGAGCAGAGACTGGAGTGCAAGTTCAAAGCTTGACTCAGCCATTTACTGAGTGTCTCTGGGCAGGTTACTTAACCTCTTTGTAACTCAGTTTTCTTATCTGTAAACTGAGGGTGATGAAAATAACTGTCTCGTGTGGTTAATATGAAGAATGGATGAGTTGATATATGTGAAGAATTTAGAGAAGATCCTGGATCATAATAAGCACTACTGAAGACTTTGCTCACTTTTTATGCTCAGAGTTAAAGCAGGCCCATTGACTCAATATTTACCAAGAACTGAATGAGCTATGTCATGCAGGACAATACTTACTGGCAATACTCAACATAACTTTACTCTAGAATATTTTGCAGCAAACTATATATGAAATTTCTGGACTTGGGAAGCAAGCAGAATAAAACTATGTAATGGAATTACACTCATCACGCCCAGGGAGGTGGTAAGAATTCAAGCTCCACTACTCACTAGCAGTGTGCCCAGGAGCAAGTTAGGTGAACTTTTTGAGTCTCAGTTCCTTCATCTGTAAATAGGGGAATGATACATACTTCATAATATTATTGTGATGATTAAATGACTTAATACATTTGAAGCACTTGGCACAGAATCTGGTGCATAATAAGTGCTAAGTGTTAGTTATTATTATCGTTTTAGCTTGTTGCAAAAATTACATGAGTTAATAAATATAAGACCAAAAAAATAAATAAACATAAGGCATTTAGCTCAGTGTCTGGTACATAGCAAGAATTCAATAAATGACCCTTTTCTTCTTCCTATCTCCTTTCCTCTTTCAGTTTGATCGACTTAGTGATTATAATTTCCACCAATAGTACTTGCTTTCAAGGGCGTGAACAAGGCTGGTAGCCAGCCAACAACTGAGTATCAGAATCTAAATGTTTATTAAGATGAAGGGCTGTCATGCAATAACCCAACCATGCTGTTATCAGACTGGCCTCCTTCCTGTTTCTCTAGGCAGCCTTTCCTGATGTCAACTCAACCAGTTAATCTTTTAGTCACTACACACACACACACACACACACACACACAAACACACACACGGTCCTGTATATGGTCCTGTACTGCAAACATTTATAGTCAAAAACACTGTGTGGTCTGGATGAAATACTGAAATAATGTTCAAGTTTTTTAAGTCCTCACAAAGCAAAGAACATAAAATAGTTCCTTGGGAAATATTAATCCACAATGAAGAAATGTACAGTGCTTTCTTCCATGGTGCTTTATGGTTTTGCATATACTTTCACATACATTTTTTTTCTTTTTTTGTGTGGTGGGGATGCTGGGGATCAAACTCAGGGGCTTCTGCTTGCTAGGGAAGCGATCTACCACTTGACCTAAATCCCCAACCCATATGTATATATTATTGATTCATTTGATCTCTTTTTGTGCTAGGGATTGAACCCAGGACCTTAGACATGCTAGATGAGTGTTCTCCCACTGAACTATACTCTTCGATAGTCACCTGATTTTCAGGACAACTCTGGAGGTATGTTCAGTAGGCATTATCTTTCCCATTCAGAAGGAGCTGACCTTCAGAGAAACTCACTGGCCTGTTTGCATGAAGTCACTCAGCTTGTGAGTGATATAAGGTTCTTCCACTTCAAGTGCTTTCACATATCACCTATTTTGGAGCTAGTTATTTCATACTTAGAACTCTAAATACTGCATAATCATTGAACAACACACCACCTTTGTAACTGGTGTAAAGAATGGGACTTGTTTTTTATAAATAGCAGAATCAGGGGCTCACATTTACAAAACTGCACTGGACAGTGATGGAACTGGATTGAAATTCTTAGTCTAATGTGTTGTCTTTTAGTCATATGATGAAATACTAAACTGTATCACTAATATTGAGGCAAAATACAATACTTGTTTCTCTCTCCACTTTTCCTCTCTCCCTTCCTTCTTTCTTCTATCCCTCTTCTCCCACTCTCTTTTCTCTCCTTCCATTCATTCTCCTTCGCTAGCTTTCTTCTTTCTCTTCCTCCCTCTTTTCTCTCTTTTTTCTTTTCTTCATAACCTCTCTCTCTCTCCCTTCTTTCTTTTCCTTTTTCCTTTAAAAATTAATTCATTTTCCAAATAATTCTCACCATTTTTGAGCTGGTGAATCCAACGCTTTCTCAGTTCTTCAGTTGGGGAGAAGACATAGAGAGGCCCTTCGTCATATACAACCTGGAACAATGGACACACAGACTTCAGCAGTTAGGATTCAGAAAAAAGTAAGAAAGACTCTGCAGCAATAAATCTAATGCTAAAACTTTGCATACTATTGTAGAAAACAAAGGCAGCGTCTTTAGTTGGCAGTTGTGCAGTGGTCATGTGAACTACCTGGAGAATTTCTAAACTGTTTATGTTAAGGGATGTAAGACTTAGAAGTGTTTCACTCTTTGAATACTCTTAGCTCTTTTTAATTTATTTCAGTTTGTGTGTACACTTAGTCCATAATGTTTCCCTTAGCCTTTGGTAGAGGTAGGGTTTTATTTCTCCAATAAAGGTAAATCATATGTTATGGTCTTATTAAACTGAGTTTAAGACACTAAAGAAAATCGAATTTTCAGTTTATGATATAGAACATAATCGAAGTAGTGATCTATATAATTTAAGTCTTGATAAATACCAGTAGGTTATTCACTTGGAAAATATGGAGTAAGTTTTAATTCATGGCTAACCCTCCTACCTAGTAGCCTCACATCATCAGCACAAACCAAAATAAACCAAATTTGGACCACAAACTTACTTCAGAAGAAGAAAAGTATATATTAAGCACTAACATAAAATCATTCAGTATTTTTTGAACATTGACCATGTTCGAGACATCATGTAGGTATTGAGGAGACGTATGACTTGAACTTAACTTTCAGAGTTAACAGATAGCACGAGATGGATTCTAAAGTCAATTATCAATCAGTTATGAACTGTCTACTACTTAGCATTCTCCACTAGCACAGTTTAACATCATCTTGTTGAAAGACAATGATAGTAAAATTTACATCAAAGATACCCTTCCTGGGGCTGGGGATTGAGCTCAGTGGTAGAGTGCTTGCCTGGCAAGTGCAAGACCCTGAGTTCAATCCCCAGCAACCCCCCCACACCCCCCCAAAAAAAAACCCAGATACCCTTCCTTTACAGGTTTTGTAATAGGAACACAAATGAGATCCTTTTACATTTTTCTTGTTGCTTGTTAGTCTTGCTGTGTTCATAAATCCATGACAGAAAGCCCCCTCCCCTGAGACTTTCCACTTCCTTTGCTGGCGTTCGCTCTTGCAGAGGCCGCGGTATGTACAGCACGTGGCCTACAGAGTTTTCAGGACATTAGCAAGCAGAAGTGAAGAGCAAATCTTTCTCGCCTTTATGGCTTACATGGCATCTACCTAACAGATCCCTATGTGGCTGGGTCTTTAGCTGTTTCAGACTAGAATAGAATTTACATTTATGTGTAAGTCTAAAAAAGCCTTCTCCATATTGAATTTCCTAATACTGCTCCTTCCCTCCCCCTTTTCTGTCTTTTCAACACACATGACCACCATTAGTCTGATAGGCAGAACAAAAAGGAAGTGAAATGCTCACTCAACAAGCAGAGCATCTTTCTCAATGCAATTATCATAAACAAGAAACACCATAATAAAATTGGTGCTACTATGTATTTTTGAGGTACTGAAAGGGAAACAAACTATGTTAGATTGGAAAAATAGAAAAACAAAGGTGCTCAGCCCTGTTAGTCATATTTATTGGTCTAGCTAAAATGGAGTCCTTGTTAGGCTAGGCCACAACCATCTGCTGGGTTGTTTACCAAAAGAAGCACTTACAATTATGAATATGTATCTTTTGCACCTCAGAAAAGCAATTCTCAAGGACCCCCAGAGCCATTCTCAGGAATGTAACCATCAGAAGAATAACATCTCAGTGTCCAAGACTCCTCCGAGGAGGGCAGACTCCCAACTTTGATAATTATCATTCAACAAACACAACTGGCCTACCCTGATTTATACAAAGTAATCCCTTGTACTTTTTACTTCTCTGGCTGTGCACCTCCACTGTGACCCCTTAGTTACTTGCTTTTAGTTGACTTTAAAAATCACTAGTCAGGTTTGGGGGGTTGGCTCCAGTGGAAGAGTGCTTACCTAGCAAGCTAAGGCCCCAAGTTCGATCCGCAGCACCTCCCACCAAAATCACTAGTTCTGAGCAGGGGGAGGATAAGGTATAAAAATGATCAAAATATGGTAAACATATCTGTTTCCCTAAACAAATATCTTCACAAACATATACCAATTTCTTTTTTCTTTTTTTAAAAACATATACCAATTAAATAAAAAAGTTAAGACTAAATAAAGAAGTTTTAACTAAAAAATTCAGCTTTGTAACAAAAAATAAATCATTAATTGTGGGGGTCCTAAAGCTTATTATTATTAGTCTCACGCTAAGCTTCGCTGTAGATAACACCTCTGCTTTGTGGGTCACAATAATGGTGG
The DNA here is from genome assembly GCA_004026905.1 of Hystrix cristata. NCBI lineage: Eukaryota > Metazoa > Chordata > Mammalia > Rodentia > Hystricidae > Hystrix > Hystrix cristata. The sequence continues at coordinate 23,881 of PVJO010008343.1, read as the reverse complement.
TTGGCTATGTTATTTTTTAGGGAATTGAAAACCATTTCTTTCACTTGGTCCTGTTCTTCACTTGGTCCTGTGCAGGTGTCCAGTGAGTGACCTTTTGATATCAGGAGGCTGAAAACTCCACTCTTAGATTATGCTAATGCCAACATTTTCTAAACATACATCCCATGAAGATCCATGAGAACAGACTATGACTACGGATGCACAGACCACTGATTACTTCACTTCCAATCACCTGTCTGCTTGCCTTAACAGGGTGAACCCTATTTCTTTACCCTATAAATAGCCCCATTTCCCACTTCCATGTTTACCCTCCAGGTTTGGCCACCATGTTTGGGAATAAAGTTTTTCTCTTTTACAAAATCTGTTGTTTCAGGGCCTGGCATACTATACAGCGGGCAAAATAGGCCTAACTCAGAAACACAGCTTCCCTGTGTGCTTCAGCTTCTGTTCACTGGGACTAGTGTCTTCTGCCGTGTACCGCATGCCTAATGACTATATTTCAGGGTTCTTCCAGAGCTGATGAGGAAAAAGAACCCACCTGGAAGGGGTAAGGGAACCTTTCAATGATTGAAATCTGCTCCATTTCACTGGACTCTTCACCCCTTCTCTGTAACGAAAGAGAGTGTGGTTACTGGTCAGCTCATTGCTCTTTCCTGGATTTCTTGAGGTAGATTCAGAAGCGCCTCCTACACAGACAAAGCCAATTCTCACTGATTACTTCCTCGCTAGGGACACATATCCATGAGATCCAACACTCAAGAAAGCTTCAGAGATTTCAAATCATTTGTAAAAGAGACATTTCTCAATAATCAGTACTGGGACAAACATTTAACCACTAATATTGGGGGGAGGAGGAGAATTAGTTATTTCACACTATATACCGAAGTGAATTCCAGATGGATACAAGGGTTTAATATAAAAAGTGAAACTATGCCCAGCATGGTGGCACATGTCTATAATCCCAGCACTCAGGAAACCAAGGCAGAAGTAGCGAGAGTTCAAGGCCAGCCTGGGCTACACAATAGATCCAAGTCGCAAAAACCAAACAAAAGGAAAATACTATGAATGGCCAAGAGCAAATATAAGAGATTATTTTAATAGGAAACAGGGAAGGGAAAAAGGGAAAGGGACCAAGAGATGGAGGGAAGGGAAAAGAGGGGAGGGAGAGAGGATGAAAAACTAATTAACATGTGTTATACACATGTATCAACTCCACACAAGGAATGTAATCATTATGTACTACAAATATGTACCAATAAAAATAAATGACTACATAATCTTGTGGTGAGACCTTTGTAAATATAATGCTAAAGGTCAGAACGAATAAGAAAAAGATGAACTAATCTGATGACACACAATTTATAACTCCACGTGACAAAAAGACTATAAACAAAATTCAAAGATAAATTATAAGCTGAAAAAATATTTTCGACATATATTTCTACTAAAGGATTAATATTCTCATAGCAAGAACTCTTTGAAAATAAGGTACAAAATAACCATGTTGATTATGATCATTATGTATGCAATGTACCAATACATGTTCTTGGTAAAAAATAATAAAAAAATTAAAAAAAATACTAAAGATACAGTAAATACATCATTACAAATGGGCCAAAAAGATTAATGGGCAATTCACAAATGAAAAAATATACATGAGCTATGGACATCTAATCATCCAACCCTATGAGTAAAAAGAAATTGCAAAAATAATTAGTCAATGTAATACTATTTTTCTTGGTTGTTAAATTAAGTAACGTTTTAAAAATTCAGTGTTATAAAAAATGTAGAGAAATTGATACTCTCATACATATCTTGTGGGACTAGATGAAATTTCAATTCTGCTTCTGGAAAAAACAATAGAATAAAAAGATAAAAATAACCAAAGTGCACAGATCTCATCAACAGAAGAATAAAATTTGATGTCTAGGAAATTATAAGGAAAAGAATAAGAAAAGTACACAAAGATATACGTGTGGACATTCCTTTCAACTGTTTAACCTGTCAAATAATTGTAAGAAAACTAAATATGTAACAATAATTAAGCAAATTATAACACATCAATGATAGGGAATATTATGCAGTAATTAAAATGTTATTAAAGGATGTTATCGTGAGTAAAATTTTCTCATATGTTGTTAAATTGAAAGGTAGGTTACAAAGCAAGATGTATAGTATGAGTCTATGTTCTAAATATATAATCTATAATTAGTACTGTACATGTGTATGCACTGCTAGTGGGGAAGAATATCTGCGAGTCTCTATACACCAACATATTAACCATTTTTTGGCTGGAAAATGGGATTTTAAATCATTTTATCTTACTTTTGTGCTTTTTTATGTATTCTGGAGTTTCTATAATAAATAAGCACTATTCATGTAATCACGTACAAACCAAAAATGATATTTAAAGAAAATCAACTCAAAAGTCTGTATGTGTTATGCCCTGGAAAAGTTCCAAGAAGTGAGAAGAGAATAAACAGTAAGATAGTAAAGCCTCTCATGGGGCGTGGCCGGAACCATTCAGCTTCTTCCCCAGCTCCTGCCTTCACATTCTCTCATCCCTGGATACCATGCTCCAGCCGCTATTCCTCTGTCACGCTACTGTGCTGTGCTATCCTGCCTTGGAGCCGGCTGACTGAAATGTGAGCCAAAATAAACCTCTGCTCCTTTAAAAAAAAAAAATAAGAATCTCATGTGACTCAGAGCCCTAGAATTCTGACATTCAGATTTAAGTGTCAAAATTAGATCTTGGTAGCTGAGGGGGTAAAACCAATCATCTCTACTGTTTAAAAACTTGCTATAAGGGCTGGGGATTTAGCTCAGTGTTTAGAGTGCTTGCCTTGGAAACACAAGGCCCTGAGTTTGATCCCCAGCACAAAAAACAAACAAAAAAACTCCTTTCTACAGCATTATTTTAAAACCCATGGTTTGGGGCTTGGGGACTTAGCTCAAGTGGTAGAGCACTTGCCTAACAAGCACAAGGCCCTGAGTTCAGTCCTCAGCACCCAAAACAATGAAAAAGTAAAACCTGCGTTTTAAAGTTTTCTGGGTTAAACGAGATGTCCTACATGTGGAAGAAAGATGCTGAGTTTCAGGATAAACAATCCATGGCAAAATAAAAAATTTTATAAGGGAAAATGACTTTTTCCATATTGTACAGCATCACCAATCTATTTACAAATCTCAGAGTTCCAAGTTTCTTAAAGTCTGTGGCTCCCCCTCTCTGACACTGGTTTCTTCTTACCGGAATCTGTCTTTCGGGAGGGGGATTTTTTTCAGGAACCACTGTTTCCACACAGGTAATCTTCTCAACATCTATTGAACCCTTCTTACTGCCTCTTCTCTGAAAAGGAGAATGAGTAAGAAAATGGAGTAAGATTAAGAGTGATTAAGCAACCAGATGATTAGATTTTGTTATCTAATCATTCAACGTGTTGGGGTGGTGCCTACATGCTATATTAGGACCTGTCATTTTGAAAAAAGGAAAATACTTCCAGATCTATTAATCTAACCTTTGACTGCCAAATGGAGGACAAATACTTTGGAAGAGCAAGCGACTGTTTGCACCTTTATCATAAGAAATAAGAAGCAAATTCTAACTCTTGGATTTTATTCTCCAGCAATCATTTAACGAGTATTTACAATTTGCAAGATTCCGTGGTAAGACTTCCCTCTTGACTTCTTAGCACCTTTAAATTTTGGCTCTTTGGGGCTGGAAATTCAGCTCAGTGGTAGAGCACTCGCCTAGCAAGTGCAAGGCCCTGAATTCCATCCCTGGTACCCGCCCCCACAAAAAAAATTTTGGCCCCAGCATGGCTGTAGGTAATTATAGGCTAGGAAATACTTTACTGAGTTTGAATATTCTTAGGTCTATTCTATCTCTCTTCTCCTAGCTGGAAAAGATGTACCTCTTCCCCAAAGAAGATCTAAGGCCAATTCCTTCAAACCTTGAAACTCGGGCTTCACCCCTGAGAAACTTACCCCACGTTCAAAGTCATACTCGTAGTAGGAAAGCTTGTGCATGGTCAAAAGAAAAAGACGCTTCTTGAAGTTTAAAGGCGATGTTTTCTTTTTTTGCTGGGAGCGTTTCAGAAAGATGCTTTCCAGTATCACTGCGGCCATTGTTTCTTCTTTCTGGAACTCACTTGTGTGCTGTTGATAATGAAAGCTCTTGAGGTTCCCTTACCTCCTGGTTCCCCAAAATGTGCAAAGTTACTTTAAAAATCCTTGTTCCTACCTTGACATCTCCTTCAACAGCCCCCAGGTCTGTGAATTTTCAGGTATAATGGATGCTCATTGTATTGAGGGGATTGATGATACATTGTGAGTTGACAAAAACTGGGTTCTTGCAGAAGGCAATGGAATGCTTTTGGTGTTGACTTACGTGTTCCTGTGTGCTTGGTAATATCAACAGGCAGCTTTGCACTATTCACCCTTTATGATACATGTACAGAAAGTGTGAACAGCATACGTCTCTGTGGAGCTGTTGACCCTGATATTCCCAGAAGGGATAATGCAGGTGCCAAAACTCTACTGAGGCAGATACTGGACTTTCGGTTCCCAGTTTCCTAGACAGTAAATGTAATTTCTCATACATTGTCCCACCGGGGTCTGTAACCACCGGGCCTAGTAAGGACATGGAGGCCTGCACCTGCGGTTATGGATACACAGTAACGGCCATGCAACTGCTTCTTCCCCTCATCCACTGACTGAGCTACAAAGGATAGATTTCTTTTCAGTGGAAAGCACAAATTTGGGGGGAGGCAGTATTTGTTTTTTGACCTTTTTTTTCTTAGATTAGTTCTTTTAGACAGCAAGAGATACAACTATCTTACCAGCACAGATGCCAGGTGTGCTCATTGGAGGAGTAATGTGGAGTAATTTACAATACTCCAGAAGGAGTCAGTTAAGGTAAAGGAAATACAGAAAAGCAAAGAAAGTCCTCCAAAGCCACCAATGGCTTTTTATTTACAAAAACAACATTTCATATCAGTTATTCACCTAAAGTATATGCACAATTTTATTACCAATTCCTAGCTTTCACTAGATAAAGTGAAAATGGATACTGTCATAAAAATGGAGTCCTGAGTAAGTAATGAAAAAATCACCAGCCTTTCTTCAATGTTTTCCTACGAGGAATGTGGGATTAATTTTTTTAGGGAGGTGCTGGGGATTGAACTCAGGGCCTCGCGCTTGCTAGACAAGCACTCTTCTGCTGAGCTAAATCCCCAGCCCCTGGGATCAGTGTTCTTTTTTGTTTGGTTGGTTTTTGTTTTTTTGCACCAGGGATCGAACTCAGGGCCTTGTGCTTGCTAGGCAAGCACTCTAACCACTGAGCTAAATCCCCAGCTCTGGGATTAATTTTTAAAAACTAAACTCTTTATACTTTTGGTGGTGCCATGGAAGCAGAGTAAAGTCAGCAGTTTTTTCTACTTGTGAAGCACAGATTATTGCTCACGCTAAGACAGTAAGGGAATGGTTTTTATCAAAGCCTGGGGCTATTCACATGGTTATTTTGCTTTTTCCTTTGGTATAGATGGTTCTACTTTCGTAGTAGGAAGAAAAGATAGATGAAAAGAACACCAGAATGTTCAGAATGATCACTTTGCCTCTTGTCTACCATGTAGATGCCACTGTCTTCTAGTGGTAGATTTATTCACTATTTGGTAAATGATCGTCAGAGAAAAATTGGGCAAAGATGCAAAACATTTTGCATATTCTGCCAAACAGTTCCCAGAATACCTGGTTCAAATGGTCTCTCTCAGGAGTGACAAACTGCAGAGTTTACAATCAATTGGTCCTTTGTAACATTCAGTTTCTGCTCAAACTCCAAAGAGGTTCCTTTTAACATCACAATTATTCATTCCCCAGAAGTAGCGGTGACCAAGCAATAGTACCTTATTCTCCGGAACTGCTAACTCATTGAGATCTCTGTAATAATATCACATTTATTTCATGGTGAATTCCATTGTAGTACCTCTTCACAATCAAAGACCCAAGTTTAAAAAAAAACAAAATAAAACCCCAAAGAAACTGAGCAGTATAAACAATAAAAGCTTCCCAACAAACCTTGCCCAGTTGTGCTTCTTGTAGCTGAGTAAAGCATGCCCGGCATTTTACCTTTAGTTTTGTTACAGGGTCTTGGTGGACGCACTCCCTGCTCAGACCCAGCACCTACTTCGGTCTTGGCTCTGCTCTTATTTCCTATAAGACAGGTCCTTCTGGATGCTGCCTCTGCTCTTTCTGTTTGTTAGAACAAATCCAGTTTGTACAAGAGGAAGCCTTCCTCTCCCTTAAATGTCTGTGTTGGGGTAGGGTTTAGTGCTGGTCTAAATATGAGGAAGTAAGTAAGCCTCTCATTAGCCATGACCCCTGAGCAAGGAGTGAAATGGCCTCTGCCTCCAGACCACTGAGCTTAAGGATTGCTGAGATTTCCATGGTTTGGTATCTCCTTTTCTGTTTTTTGTTGTTGGTTTTTTTCCCCTAGTATTTGTTATCTGATCCAGACTCAGATGGCCTGAAAATGAGGTAGTTCTTCCTTAGGCACCATTGGTCCATCAGCCAATAATGTGAATGCAGAGGTATTCATCTCCATTCTTCAGCAGGTTGGCGGCTAGTAGACAGCTCTGCATTGGAGCACAGAGCTTCTGTGGATACTTCTTTTTGTTTTTTGGGGGTTTTTTTGGTGCCGGGGATCGAACTCAGAGCCTTGCGCTTGCTAGGCAAGCACTCTAACCACTGAGCTAAATCCCCAGCCCCCTCTGTGGATACTTCTTATGGAAAGCCCCAATTTTTTCCTCTGACAATTTCAGCAGCGCAGTCAACTCAACCACAAAATATGTACAGTGAAGACTAACCCTACACCTCACTCAGAGGACGGGAGGTGGAGTGGAAACGGAAGTGACGTGAAGGTGTCACACACACATGTAATTGTTCATATAGAGAAAAAAAGAGAGAGAGCCAGGAAAGATAACAGAAAGAGAGGGTTTTTCACTTAGAGTTTCAGTGTTATCAGCGTTCCTTTTGTTAAACTACAAGTGCAGGGATTTTCATGGAGCAACTTTTTGTAGCCTGTCAGATTTGTACAGAGCAGGAGAATTCAGAAAAAGGAAGCTTATTAATATGAATTCAGACATCATGCGAATTGTACTATGCCAAGGAATTATTATAAATAGCACTTGCAGAATCAGTAAACTAAACCACCACAAGCTCTTGTCTTATGATGAGATAAAACACTATTGAGGACAACAGCAGAGCAAAATGCAGAAAACTACACAGCCTGCAAGAGGTCCCTTTCTCTCCATAGGGGGCTGGAAGGGAACTCCTATTTCTCTCAGTGCCACCTGCCTGCCAAGCGTTTTATATTCAGCGAAGTGTTTATTTGCAGTGCTGGGGATGGAACCCAGGGCCTTGCACATGCTAGGCAAGAGCTCTCCCATTGAGCCTGACAGCCCCTGTCAGGCATTTTATACGTGTTATTTCATTGATTCTTCACAACAAACAGATGAGGAAACTGAGACTTATAGAGAATATGTAATTTTTTCAACCTCACCCATTTATAATCCTTGCTGTTTCTGCAGTACTTCATTACCTCTGGACTGATTGTTTTCCTTCAGTGAGGTAAGATGCCATCCACCTCACCACAATGTCATTTGCTAAGGCTCTCACCCAAAAGTAACTGCGACAAACTTTTTGGCTTCCTCTATGACTGCTCAGCAAGAAAGGAAATGGCGATAAACACAGGGGATAAGAGTGAATTCAGGATCCCTGAGCGTTTTCCTCTGCATGTTTCTCCAGGCTGGTGAGCATGATCTGTCCATGTTATCTGTCTGCTGTCCTTTTCCCACATGAAGACTCTGTAGTCTAGCTAGGTGTGCTCTCTCTCTCTGGGTCTCAACGGGTTCTCTCTTCGTTATGTCCTTCACCCAGAGGAGTTTCTGCCCCACTAATGGATTCCTAGAATTACTTGATGTTTTTTCCCAGGATGTTTCACGGTTGATGGAATGAAAGCATAGCATTTAAACGAGGCGCACCCTTTCTCTGTCCCTGGGGTTGTTATTGCTTACTGTAAATGGAAAACTTTGACTGAATATGCTTTCTCATGTATTATATAATATTTCAAATAGAAAGTACAGAGAATAACACTATCAAACATCGTACTCATGGGCTCACTACTTAGTGTCAGGTATTCTTTTTGTTCTTTTTTTGGGGGGGTGCTGGGGATCGAACTCAGGGCCTCGTTCTTGTTTGTTTGTTTTAGACAGAGTCTCTCTCTGTAATTCAGGCTGACCTTGAACTCAGTACATAGCCCAGGCTGCCTTCGAACTTGCAGTGATCCTCCTGCCTCAGCCTCCGAAGTGCTGGGATTACAGGCATGCGTCCCCACGCCTGGCCTGCATTGGGTAATGTTTTTAGAAATAAAATATTATCAATAGAGCTAAAAGCCCCCCCTTTTCCTCTCAGACCCCTTTGCATACTCTACAATCTTAGTCCCCCTCTCCTTAGAAGTTACTGATACCTTGAATTTAGTGTTTGTAATACTTAGCTTTGTTTTTATATTATTAGTGCATATGTAGGTATCCAAAATGACATATAATATTGGTTTGCATGTTTTAAATTTTTATATATAAGTTTTATGTATTCTCTACTCATTTGCTCTTTTTTCTTCACTATAGTGTTTTATGATTTATTTATCTTGACAACTTTAGTTCACGCATTTTAAAACCATATTTTATCTGGTGAATATTGACCAATTTATTTATCTATTCTATTGATGGATATTTAAATTGTTTGTTTTCGATAACAAACAAGGCTGCCAGGAACATTCTTTTACATGTGATTTTAGTTTTTCTTCAGAATGAATTCTCAGTTGGACTATGTGCTTTGTATTTTTCTTTGGTCATTTTTAGTTCTATCTTCCTGGTGCTTTAATATTAAATTTGGTAGAATTATCAAGAGTCTCTAGATGGAGGATACAGTTGATGGGCTAAATTTGGCCTGCTAAAAATCTCTTCTGAGTCCCAAGATGCACCCCTTAAATTCTGACTGAGATTTGGATTGGCACCTCCTTGGTCTCGGAACCAAAAGAAATATCTTTAAAATCAAACTATAGCAACAAAGCAACCTAATTAATCTTAAGTTCCCAAGAAGTTCTATTCAGGATCCAGTGAAACTTAATTATTTTATGATAAGCTTCATTGTCAGAACTGTAGGTCACCACATTTGTAGTGAAGACTTCCAGCCAAAATCAGTTTTCTGGTTTTATGTTAACCAGGGGAATGCTCGTAGTCTATAGTCATCTCCAAGAGGTTTGGGGGCTCTGGTTCTTTCCACAGCATTTTGTGTTGTAAGCATTTTATGTTTTTTCCTGTGGTTCGAGAAACTTCTATGTCTGAGTGATTCATCCTCTCTTTCGTCCTGCCCTAGAGACAGCAGATTCTGGGCAAGTGATGGTGGAAGAGGAGCCAGACACTCGATCTGCAAGCTTATAGTCAATGTCAAGTTAGTGGTAATACTTTCCGTATTGTCCCTTTACCCTAAGGGTGACTGCTAGGGTGCCCCTTTGTGTGCCCTTTTGGCATTCTTTTCCAATTAGCTTTTGTTTTCCTTGGTTTTTTTTTTTGGGGGGGGATGGGGTCTGGGGATCGAACTCAGGGTCTTGGGCTTGCTAGGCAAGTGCTTTTACCACTGAGCTAAATCCCCAACACCTGTTTTCCCTGGTTTAAATAGCTTATTTATTTTCCCTCCACATCAAAATAAAACATATTGATTAGAGAAAAATGTTCCAGGTACAAGATATGAGAAAGAAAAACACTGCTGGGCATGGTGGCACATGCCTGTAATCCCAAACTTTGCAAGGCTGAGGCAGGAGAATCACTGTGAGTTTGAGGCCGGCCTTGGCTACGTTGTGAGTTCAAGGCCAGCCTGGATAACATAGCAAGACCCTGTCTCAAAAAAACCAATAAATAAATTAATTAATAGAATCAATTATAAGCTTAATAGCCACATATTTTGGCATATTTCCTTCTATTTTTTCATACACCTTTCTTATCATATTTGAGATTAAATATACTGTTTATGGTTTTCTTATTTTTTAAATATCATCCATCCATTCAATGTACCTTTTTTCAAGAAAGATCTAAGGTTCTTGTTTAACATTATTCCCGGTCATTTTCCATTATATTAGAATCTCCATATAAGCATTTTTGCTGAGTCTGTACATTTTGATACATATTGCCAAAATAGTCTCCAGAAACATTGTACCATTGCCTGCTCCAAGTAACAGGTATTTTTTGTTTTTCTTTTTTTTTCTTTTTCTTTTTTTTTTTTGGAGATAGGGTCTCACCGTGTAGTTCAGGCTGGCCTTGAAGTCACTATGTACCTCAGGCTGGACTGGAACTTGCAGCAATCCTCCTGCCTCAGCTTCCCAAATGCTGGAATCATAGGTGTACCACCGTGCCCAGCTTGTCTAAAATTTAACTTCTTGCAACTTTCTCGAATTTCTTTCTTCTAGCGATGGGCTAATAGACTATTTTCATCTCAAGTAGGCAGGGCAGTGAGATGAACTTCTCCTTGAGGTTCAAATAACCATTATAACTCTAACAGGATCTGGTGAGGGCTTTCAAAGTGTGGCGAGGAAAGCCTGGATTTAAGGCTTCTAAATTTGTAATGCTGTCAGTCACTGCTCATGAATCTCCATAGAAACTGAAAGTCACACGTGGCCCAATTGTTTCAGGGGCCTCTGAGTAGTTTGTCCCTCCCCTCCCCCCTCCATGGCTTCATGCATAACCAAGCAGCTTTGGAGTGAAAGAGGTCAAGATCGCTTCTCTAGCTTTTTTTTTTTTTTTTCTGTACTGGTTATTGGACCCAGAGCCTTCACAGTGAGTTACATCGCCAGCCCCTTTTTATTTTTTTATTTTTATTCATTTTTTATTTTTTTTTGTGTGTGCTGGGGATTGAACTTGGGGCCTTGCGCTTGCTAGGCAAGCACTCTAACCACTGAGCTGAATCCCCAGTCCTCCCTTTTTATTTTTTTTTTTCATTGTGAGACAGTGTCTCGCTAAGTTGCTAAATGGTCCAGGTTGGGCTAGAATATCAGATCCTCCTGCCTCAGCCTCCCGGAGTGCTGGAATTACAAGCATGTACCACTAGGCCCAGTTCCTCTAGCTTCTTGTTGAGCACTGCCTCACTGAAAATTCTATCTAGCTCTCCCTTCTTTTCAGGAGTTAGCAGTCACATCTCAGCTTCACTGAGGGGAAAATAGCAGATATCTGATGACTTTTCGGAAAAGACCCAAACTTTAGTTTTCAAAAAATCATATCTTCCCCTTATACCCAAGTGACTTCCTGGTATGGGTTTAGTCCACTGAAAGGAAACTCTATGGGAAATTTGCTTGAATGGAAATAACGATTCATAGTGATAATTTAAAACTGCACCAATACCCCTGAAGTGGATGGAAAGTTACACTAGTCTTATTTTAAGTTTACAAAGGATTCTAAACAAAACATCAATAGCCACAAGCAACAGGAATTTGGACTTTAACACAAGCAAGTAGTAAAAATTGAATATAAAAGGGGCCAGAATAGAGCAGATAGGGAAAGCTCTAAAGGATACTGTCTAGATGTAACGTTTTAGGTTTCCATGAGTAGCATTTTGTGGCTTTATTTGGTGTGTGACATTGTTTTTGTCAAATAACTGAAGCTGCGGAGAGACTGGAGCACTCTTGCTTCAGTGACTTGGCATGCAAAATGAGGGAAGGAGCAGAACTAATACACAACAGAGCAGAGAGAACAGCCCCGGAGGTCTGCAGACCCCTTTCCTAACCCTCCTCTGGGTGTTGCTGTTGCTCTGCCTTAGAAATGCAAGGCAAAGCCAGAGACTCCAGCTTTAAAAGTTGGGTAACAAGGAGGTCTGGCAACTCATCCAAGAATACCTTGATCAGGGTCAGCAACCCCATTTATTCTAAATACCACACCATTCGCTGGAGGTAGGCTCTATGGGAACACTGGCAGTTCTTGGGCAGAATGAAAGTAATAGCAAATGGTGCAGTATAGCCACTTAGCATTACCAGGTCCTGTGTTAACTGGTTTATAGTTACATACAGGTTACCTGTTCACAACAACCCTAAAGAAAGGCATTGGGCACACAGGGAAGGCTAAAGGAAAAGCAAAAGGCTGGAGAAGAAAGGGGTGAGAGGGAGTTGGGGATTTAGCTCAAGTGGTAGAGCGCTTGCCTAGCAAGTGCAAGGCCCTGAGTTCAGTCCCCATCAGCCCCCCAAAAAAAGAAAAAAAAAAGAAAGGGGCAAGGAAAATTCAGTGTACTGTAATCCACCAATTAATAATATTAAGAGCTCTGTATCAGAGGATATGGTAATGAACAAAATAAAGAAGAGTGTGAGGGAGGGCAGGCAGCAAAAGAGAGAGAAGGAGGAGGAGAGGAGAGGAAATGAAAGGAGAAATAATGAAGACAAGAGAAAAGTAAGCCGTGCACATGGTGGGCAATGATAAGAGGAGAAGCTACACCAGAACCTCGGGCTGGCCACACCGCCTGGGCTGAGGCAGAGGCTATTTTCCTCTGGCTTCTTGTCTGACCCGTTATTCCCATGGGGTTGGTGCAGCTTCCACATAATCCTTGCAACGAGTTAGCTCTGATCTGGCAGTATTTGGCCAGATGTGAGACAACACAGGTACGCTGCATCATGGTCTAGCCGGGGCCTCTTCCCAGGTCAAACTGCCTCCTGTGGCATGTGAGCTTTTACCATTTTCTCAGAGAAGCTGCCTCCTAGAATTTCTTTCTCTAAGAGCTTCTCTGGCACAATTGTACATTTTGGGTATTCAAACGATACTTGACCTAAGGGCTTGCTTTTACCCTACTGCCACTTGCAAGATTTCTTTTCCACCAAGTTTTGCAGAGGTGTCTCCTTCCATGACACCTTCTGGATACCTGTTCAGATAGTCACCTCAGATCACTTTTTGCTTTCCTGTTTGCCCTACCCCTCACAAAGTACCATTATAGACCTTCTGACCACCGGAAGGGTCTGCCCAGGCCTTGTACTGATGACACTCCCACCCACATCGACCTCCTCGGCCGGCAGATATGTGACATCAGCCATGCTTTCTCTCTGGCCTTTAAGGATCCTAAGAAAAGTAAATGTTGTTGCCTCCCACTCCCTGCCTTGCCCCAGACTCACCTCAGTCCTGATTTAATGAAGGTAGCTTCCCAGATGCATTGAGATGCCAGGACTTGGAAGGTGGGACTCGTCCTCTGAAGACACTGGCCCTGGACACATATTCTTCAGTCCAGAGAGGAAGGACAGTCTGAACAAACCCCACCCTTTCACAGCCACTCAGTTCCCCTTTTTTGTTTCCTGGCTTAAAACCAATGTCTTTTTTTTTTTTTTTTCTTCTCAGCAGCATGGTATCTGGTTCCCTGCTTCTGTCCTTATTCCATCCGCCCAACTGTCCCTGCCCCTCATTTGCCTGGGACCTCTGACATTACTATCTTGAGACTACCTTGGAAAGAACTTTTCTCAACATTACCGGGGTCACTGAGACTCTAGAAGGGGTTGGGCTGAGCAGATGGGTTGCGAGCCTGCCCACCCCAATGCGGAGGGACAATAGACACAAAGGGCTAGAGGAATGGCCAGTACAGTGAGGGGAGGCTTACATGAAAGAGACATGCCCATGCTGCTGGAGACAGAACAAGGAGGCTGCCCAAGAGGAATGTCTTTAGAGTCTCCTGTTCTTTGAGGCAGAGGAGAGTCAAGGTCACACAGTTAAATTTAAGACTGAAGCATAGACAGTACTCACAAAGAGACCCCAAAGTACATAGCCCAACAGATGGACAGACAAGACTTCCTCTGCTGAGTCATTTTCTAAGAAAGCATTTCTTTCTACAGATAAAATGCCAGGATGTAAGCCCACATGAAGACTTATGCCCTTCCCCATTTTCAGTGAATGTCGATTTTCTTCATTGGAGATTCAGAAATTAACAATTTACAGTTTTTTCTTTAATCCTGTAAAGCAGAAAGCCACACTAGGTGTTTTACTCAGAGTGTGGATGTTTCCTCAGCAGCCTACTAGCACACGCCCTTGCTGTAATCTCCTCCCTGAGGATGCTCGGAGGAAATGCGGCTGGAATGCTGCACTCCATGGCGGTGGCAGAGCCGCTGGTGACTGATCTGCGTGCCACCTTGACTCATAGGCGCTCCCATGTTTCCTCGTCCCGAGGCTCTTCACCCTAAGGCCGAACAGGTCCCAGATCACACAATTCTGTTAGAATTTTTAAGGCGACAGGATTAAAAAAAAGACGCATTTGTAGGATGGTAGACTGATTAATACATCTGCACGCAGTAGATGGGAAGCGAGTGTTTTGTGGATCTCTCTACCTTATTGACAAGTTATACTCTTTCGGGCTGGGGATTTAGCTCAGTGATTAGAGTGCTTGCCTTGCAAGCACAAGGGCCTGAGTCCGATCTCCGGCACCACAAAAAAAAAAAAAAAAAAAAGTTATACTCTTTCACTAGCCACCTCTAATAGCTGTTCCAGTCACTGCATGAGAGTTGGCCACAGGCATTCACCTTCCCTCTCGTTTTCTTTGGTGAAATGCTGCTTGTTGCCACACGCCCCATCTCTTCTCAAAGTCCATCTGGGGGTGGGGCCTGGGAGTTGATAGGCACACAGTGGGTGATCTGGACAGAGAGGAGAAAGGAAAGGGCAAGGCGAACCTAGGCCCTCCCTCACTCTGTTCACCACTGCTCCCCTACAGTACTCATTCATATCCATAGGACTGCACCCAAATAGTGCAGATTAAATCACCTAGTGTCACCTCAAAAGATCCCCAGTGTAATATATGGCTCAGTTCTTGGTGTCATCCTGTTCAACATGTCTATTAATAACCCTTGAGGAAAATAAAGTAGCCTAGCTAATCTGTGAATGGTGCAAGGTTGTATGAGGTACCCTGAGTGACTGAAACAGAGAAACTAGTGTCCAAGAAGACTTTGATTACCTGATGTGACTCCAGGTGAAAGTAGGGGTAGTGGTACCATTTGTAAAAATGGTTCAGTGGTTTTTAAAAGCTGACATAACCAAGAGAAATGTCATGCCAATAACAATGACTGCCAGAAAAGCCACGATGACATTAGGTTTTCTTTTAGAAGTAAAATATCTAGTATGGAGCCAGGCTAAATTCCCATCAATAGATGAAGGGATAAAGAAAATGTGATATGTATATACAATGGAGTATTATTCAGTGGTTAAAGACGAAAGAAATTATGTCATTTACATGAAAGTATATGGAACAGAGGACTGGGGATTTAGCTCAGTAGTTAGAGTGCTCGCCTAGCAAGCACAAGGCCCTGAGTTCAATCCCCGGCACACACAAAAAAAAGAAAAAAAGTATATGGAACAGGAAATCATCATGTTAAGTGAAATAAGCCAGACTCAGAAAGATAAGTATCACGTTTTCCTCAATATGTGGAATCTATAAAAGATGATATGAAAGTAGAGGGAGACTATTATTAGATAGAAGGAAAGGAATAAGCAGAAGGTGGGGGGGCAAAAGGAAGAGTAAGAGAGAGGATGTAGGTATTTAAAATATATCCATATATGAAAATACCACATTGTAACCCAATATTTTGTAAAATTAAGGCACTAATAAAATGTATTATAAAAAGAAAGAAAACACAAGAAAGTAAAATATCTAAAACTGAACCTGCTACCTACTCTGTAAGACCAGGCCACACCTAGATTCCTGTGTTAAATTCTGAGTGCCTCATTTTAGGGGAAATTAATGAGCAGGAGCAATTCCAAGACAGAGACCAGAATTGGTAATGCAAATCTTCAGTTATAAGATGTATAAGTTCTGGGGATTTAATGCACAGCATGGTGATTGTAGTTAATAATACAGTACTGTTTACTTAAAATTTGATGAGAGCAGATTTGTGTCCCCCCCCACACACAAAATGGTATCTATGGGTAGTGATGGACGTGTTAATTAATTTGACTGTGGTAATCACTACACAATATTTATATAAAATCATCATATTGTATACCTTGAATATATATAATTTTTCAATTAAATATTTTAAAACAAGCTGGTTGTGGTGGTGCACACCTGTAATTCCGGCACTCTGGAAGGCTGAGGCAGGAGGCTCACAAGTTCAAACCCAGCCTGGGCAACTTAGCTACTTAGTGAGATCCTGTCTCAAAAAAAAAAAAATGGCAGGGAATATAATTCAGTATGAAGGTCCCGGGTTTAAGCTCCAATACTAAAAAAAAAAAAAAAAAACAAAACCCAAGCAATGTCACATGGGGAATGATAGAACAAGAAAGGCCATATTCACTGTCTTCACATTTCCAGATTAATAACATAAAAAGCCTTTAACTCCCTAATAGTCAGTGACAGTGCTTAGGAATCTGCACAGAGAAAAATGCTGAGACTTCAGACTGGCAATTTGGCAAAGAAACTTTTAGGAAATATATCAGGTAGTGATAAGTGTTTTTATTGTCTTAATATGACAGATCACACAACAAAAAAAGGCAGTGATCAGAGAGTCAGCTCAGGACTCATGGGTATTCCTGCAACATTATAAAAGCAGGATACTCCAGGCTCTCTAGTTCCTTTGTCTCTAATTCCTTGGGCTCCTAATAGTGCATCTCCTTCAGCATCCCCAGCCCAATTCTTTCCTCACCATTCTCTACCCTGCAGATTTCCGTTTCCCCTGTGTGATTAGTGGTTAAACACAAGGCCGTGGTGTTCTACGACCTAAGATCACCTTCTAGCTAAAAAGAAGCACCTGAGGGACTATAGTAAGTGAATTTAACACCACTTATGCCTCAGTTCCCTCACCTGTTAGATACTAATAATGGTACATGTCTCCTGGGGTTGCTGTTAAGTTTAAAATGTTGTACGTTAGCCGGTTGGAAGAACGCCTAGAGTATAAGTATCCCATTATTGTTAGCTATTATAATTAGTAGGCCGTAACAGCAGTATTTTATAATGGGAAAAGAACCCAGGAATGATTTGGTGGTGTGAGCCTATAATCCCAGCTACTCAGGAGGCTGTGGTGAGTGAAAAACATGAACAGGAGTCAACCCTGAGCAACATACTGTAATGAAATCCTGTCTCAAAACAGAAAAAAAAAAAAACTCTGAACTCAGACTACTTGTGTTTGTAACCCAGATCTACTACTTTTGACATAGTGCAAGTAATTTAACATCCCCATAGCCTCAATTATCTCATCTGTAAAATGGGCATAATAATACCACCTACATCCTACAATTACTGTGAAAACTGTATGAGACAACACATTTAAAGCTCGGCCCTCCTCAGCCTCTGTCTACAGCTTTCTGCCCACCTGCCCCCAGTAGTACTAGGAGAGTGAACCCAGGGCCCTCACGCTAAGGTACATTCTTGTTTAGACAGAGTCTCACTAAGTGAGTAAGTCGCCCAAGTTGGGTTTGAACTTGTGATCTTTCTGCCTCACAGCCCCCAGAGTGCTGAAATTACAGGTGTGTGCCACGACGCCCAGCTTGCTGGACTGCCTAGTTCATGCCCTCTGCCAAGTAGGGAAGGGGGGGAGCAGCTGCTGGGTATGTTCTCTCTCGGCCAGATTACTGCTGTTGCAGGCTGAACAATTTCATTGCAACTTTTTTTTTTTTTTTTTGGCACTGGGGATCGAACTCAGGGCCCTGCGCTTCGTAGGCAAGCACTGTAACCACTGAGCTAAATCCCCAGCCTTCATTGCCACTTCTCAGAACCTACAGCATCCAACTTATTCCCTCATCATAAAAGGTGCAGCTTTAGTGCAGATCATTGATCCTTTTCTTCAAAGTACTCAGTCTATAATTGTACATCAATGAGCACATTATTGTGTCCCTCCACTATAGAACAGTGACTGACAGAGAACACAGAATAGACATTCAATAAACATTTGCTAAATGGACCAGCCGACCGAGTGATAAACGAACTGGAGCAGCTGCCTCCCTCAAAGCCTTCACTGAGCCAGCAGTTCGCTGCGAAAGATGTTCCCGGTGTCGCTGCGGTGCAACAGGAACGGAATGGGGAGATGAAGGGTCTCTCCACTTCACACTAGTTCTGGCTTCCCTCCGAGACAGCGAGGCCAGAGAATCTGGGAAGAGCACTGCTCCCTTTACGTAACGCTACTATGTACTAGGGTCTGCCAAAGGTTTCGAAGTACTGTAACAAAAACTTGCAAAAGCTTTGGGGTAGGAGCAAGTTAAGAAAGGACCAGGCTTAACGCACAGCTCTTCCTGAAACTCCGACCAGCGGCTCCAAATCAAGTCCTCTCAGCCACTGGAGGGCGCAACGCACTGAACGTGAGGCTCTTATGGTCGCTCCCTCCGACTCGCCTGAGAAAGTGCGACCCGGAATCTCCTATATACTTCCGTTTCCGGCTCGGCCTCTTTCTTTGCGAGCTGATAGCGCTCCTGCAAACATGGTAGGTCCTTAGTAATATCCAGCTTAATCCTTAACTCTCGCGTCTACGGTACTGTCTCTGGATGAGTCCAGACCCCTGCGCGATTCCACTGTAGCAAAGAAACCCAATATTGTCGGGATCGACCCTTTAAGGGACTGAGCTATGAGGTCAGGGATCGAAGAGGTAGACTTGTGGGTGGAGTTAATAAGACCTCGCTTTTGGGGGCTAACGGAGAACGCTGTGCTTGAAGCACATGGGTCTAGACCACCTTTTAGTAAGAACTACGGAGTCGTGTGTTATACAGCAGTTGGGATTGGGTCATTTTGGAATTACTCAGCTTCAGCTGTTACTGTAGTCTGATAAAACTATGTTCTGAACTGTTTACTAGGTGAACGTTCCTAAAACCCGGAGAACTTTCTGCAAGAAGTGTGGCAAGCACCAACCCCACAAAGTGACGCAGTACAAGAAAGGCAAAGATTCTCTGTATGCCCAGGGTAAGATGGCTTCGGTGTAATTTGGTTTTGGTGTGAGTTTGTGAAGTGTACCACAAGCTTTTTTTTTTTTTCCCCCTCCCTTAGTACTGGGGATTAAACCCAGGGCCTTTCCACTGGACTACATCCCCAGCCGTATTGTTTATTGTTTTGAGACAAGGTCTAAGTTCCCCAGGCTTGGCTCCTTCTGCCTCAGGGCT
Organism: Hystrix cristata; assembly: GCA_004026905.1. Taxonomy (NCBI): domain Eukaryota; kingdom Metazoa; phylum Chordata; class Mammalia; order Rodentia; family Hystricidae; genus Hystrix; species Hystrix cristata. The sequence goes on along the minus strand of PVJO010008343.1, from coordinate 4,748 downwards.
CCCAGAGTGCTTGGAAAGTTTTACCTTCAGCTGGGAATCTCTAGATAAAACCCATTATGACTTCATTTGTATTGTGATTTATGGTCTTAATTATATCATAACAAGGAACCTTCCTCCCCAGGAAAGCGTCGATATGACAGGAAGCAGAGTGGCTATGGTGGACAGACTAAGCCGATTTTCCGGAAAAAGGTCAGTGGTGGTTACTAATTGATAACAATTTCTTGGGTATGTTCCTGCTTACTGTGGTGATGGCCTTGGTCATCTCTAGTCCACACACATCACTAGTGTTAATTTCAGCAAAGTTACTGCAGGCTGTGGTGACAGTGGAGTTGGGAGAACAGCCCACGTCTGACTCTAGTCTACAGTAGCATGCCATCTTTTTTTTTTTCGTTCTTCCCTTTCTGAAGAGTTAGAAGTCGAGGAGTGCTTTCTCCTTGCCTGAGAACAGAAGTGTGACTATGCTAGTAAATCCTTTCATTTGTCCTGTTCTATCATCATGTTTGAGTCTTTAGCACTTGGTTGCAGTAGGGATTGGGGCTGAGGGTATAACTCAGTGGTCCAGTGCTTGCCTAGCCTGGGTGAGGCCTGGGGATGTACCTTGGTGGTAGTGTTTGGTTGATGTGCACAAGGTGAGTAGTTAGCACATTGCCTGGAACAGGGCATTCCCTCCAGCATTTCTTAGTACTTTGCTCCTGTCTGGTTCCAGAAAATGTCCAAGAATGACTGCATTTGGGTACAATAGAAAAAGAAGTACCTTTTCATATTTATGTAACTTATTTAGAAAATGGAAAAGTTTTGGCTTTCTAAAAAACTGGAGACTAGCAGAATTCTGACTAAAGGGGCAGGCTTAAAAAATTATTAGTGGAGAAGATAACTTGAATTGTTAACTTTTTCTTTTTTTTGGTACCGGGAATCAAACTCAGGGCCTCATGCTTGCGAGGCAAACACTCTAACCACTGAGCTAAATCCCCAGCCCGTTAACTAATTTTTGATTGTGTGAAATACTTAAGAACTGCAGATCTGAAAGGCCACAAGTTCAAGGAGGCATGATGAGAACCTAATTGACAGCTGTCATTTGTCAAGTTAAGTAGCATGGAACCTAACAGCTTTTTGAGACAGAATCTATGTAGTTCGGGGTGGCCTTGAACTCACTGTGTAGCACAGGCTGGCCTCACATTCGCAGCAATCTGCCTGCCTCAGCCTCCTAAAAGTACTGGGATTACCGGCATGCACCACCACACCCAACTTGGACATATTTTTTAAGAAAGTGATTTTCTGATGGGTTTGACTTTCTTTCACAGGCCAAAACCACAAAGAAGATTGTGCTGAGGCTTGAGTGTGTTGAGCCCAACTGCAGATCTAAGAGAATGCTGGCTATTAAGAGATGCAAGCATTTTGAACTGGGAGGAGATAAGAAACGAAAGGTACAGTTCATTTCTTACAGCTTTATTATATTTGGAGAGGTGAACATTTCTGCTCAGAGTGGCATAGAGATCCGAAGTGGTCCTCCAAATCTGAAGAGTCAGGTTACATATCCCTTATCTGAAATGTTTGGCAACATTCTCGATCCAGAATCCAAAACTTACTGAGCATTAACATAAGTATCATGTCAATGTTCGAAAAGTTTGAGAAAATAGGAAAGAATAGAGACTTGCCCTAATACAGCATGCTGATCACCTCAGGAAATACAAAACTCAACTTGTTTTTTTCCTGTTACAGGGTCAGGTGATCCAGTTCTAAGCTTCATCTTTTTATTATGAAGACAATAAAATCTTGTCATGTTCACTTCCTCGGTTGTACTTTGTCTTTTTTTGTGAAGGAAAAAGCTACAGCCATCAACAAAATTTCCCGAGGGAAATTCGAGCTTCATGGTTCTTCTGTTTCTTGATTGAATTTGACTGGTTGAGCGCACATCAAATTTGTGATTATCTAATTTGACACTTCAAGCCCTTGGGCCATCATGGGATCCTGTTTGCTGTTAAAAAGAAGTTAGTTGGTTATGTTCTCTGAGTGACATGTTTCAGGTTAATGGGGACAGGTCAGTAATACAACTAGTGACTAAAGTTTATCAAGCGTTAAACATACTGGTACGTAAGGCCTTTGATAAAGAATTTTGGCTGTTTTCCAGGCACCAATACATTCTCATATGTATTATATAATGTATGTCTTCAGACTTATATATCCCCCCCAACATTTTTAAACTGGAACATACAACTTTTTGGGATGAGTGCCCCAAGGAGTCTTAATCAGGGACATTTAATTTTAAGAAAATGTGTTGACATAGTTTCAGATTACATGTTCTTATACTTTATTCTTACTACGTTGAGCTCTGTATTCCAGCAGCAAAACTACATAGGGGGAAACAAATACGCTGTGAACATTGTCATAACTGGAAGTGCATCTCCACAAGGTAGGACAGTTTTTGAAATTAGTTTAGATATTTATGGACAAGTAAGTCTTAAGTTTAGTGCCCCTCCCCAAACTCGGTGATTCTGCTGCCTCAGCTTCCCCAGTGCTGGGATTGCAGGCATGTGCCATGACACCTGGCGTAAATTTAGTAATTTTATCACAACTTTGTAAATGAACTAAGTACGTATTAGTTCTCAAATTTTTGTGAAGTAAAGATTGGTAATTACCTGATGGGCAAAATTATTCCAACATGGGGCTGGGGATTTAGCTTAGTGGTTAAAGTGCTTGCCTTGCAAGGAGAAGGTCCTGAGTTTGATCCCGAGCACCAAAAAAAAAAAAAGAAAAGAAAAAAATTACTCCAGCAGGCACTTTTGTGTTTTAGATGGTCCTTTTGGTACTCCTGTGTGCACATTCAAGATGGGTGGGGTATGTATTTTTTAAATATTTTCTGCTCATGTGGGAGAAGCCTGGTTGGTTACAGATTTGTTTTCAGGCAAAACAGGAAAAGTAGGGAATTAGGAGTGTCTTGATTACATGGTGTTTTGATTACATGGTAGCACCCGCCTGTAATCCCAACATTGGAAGCTGAGGCAGGAGATCATAAATTTGCATTGAGCCTGGGTAGTTCAGTGAGACCTCTCTCAAGAAATAAAAGGGCTGGGGACACAGCTCAGTGTGAAGTCTCAGGGTTCACTCCCCTGTACTTCAAGGGAATTTCTTTTTTTTAAAAATTTGAATACCCTATTTTGAAAATCACTGCCTCACCAAGCCCCATGAGGTAAGACAGTTCATTTTAAAGGGTGCGAGTTATAAAGGATAAACTAGAGTCATTTGTATGTAAGTGGATGTTCCTTGAGAACATACTATTAAGTGAAAGAAATCAGACACTTATCAGTACACATCGAATTGTTCCTCTGATATGAGAAACCATAAGTGTAAATAAGGACAAAGGGGTATAATAGATATTATGTTAAAAAAAGAGATAGTATTCAAAAGAGAGGAGAACTAGATAGGGAAAAGGAGGATAAAGAAGAAGGTTAAAAGAAAAGTAAGATGAAAGGGATGGAAAAGTGTAAATAAATTTGTTGCAAATAGAGAGGGGTGGGTGAATGGAAGGGAGGGGAGGGGAAGAGGGGGGAAAGCCAAGATACATCATGTACAGGTACAAGATAACCATGTTGATTATGATCATTATGTATATAATGTACCAATACATGTTCTTGGTAAAAATAAAAAAATTAAAAAAAAATAAAGGGTGGGAGTGACTTTTGTGTCAGGTCAGAATGTGTCTAGTTGTCTTTGGTGAGAGTAAGTAACCGTTTGTTAGATGTAGTTTACAACCTGGGGTTTATCAAAGTTATTCTCATCTACCAACTATTTTGCCCTTCAACTAAGGAAGCATATGTCGTTTTCTCTTTGCATTTATGTTATAAACAGCCACCCGAGTACAGTGGTTAAGAGCTTGGGTTTAAATCCTGGCTCTGCCTTTAACAGTGAGTAAACACAGGCTTTGGGAGTATGGTTGAGGGTTAAAATGAACCTGTAACATCTCGCCCATCCATTACAGGGCCTGGCACAGAAAGACCCAATAAATTACAGCTATTATTTCTTAGAACATTAGTTTCAAAAGCCTTTCCCAAACTGTTGTCCTTATAGTACCTTTAGAAGTAGTTTTTAAAAGTTTCAATTTGGGAGTTGGAAGTGTAGGATGCTTTGCTAGCAAGCCAGAGGCCCTGGGTTCCATCCTTCAGCACTGCAAAAAAGAAAAAGTTCCAATCTTGGCAAGTTTTATTTAAGGAAATCCAGCTTTTTAAGTGGAAATGGACGAAGACTGTGGACAGGAAGTAGGATAGTCGCACTGGCAAAAAATATACATCCTGAAGTACATTTAAAGTTTTTGAAGCATTCTGGCTGCTTCTAGCCGAAGTAAAACAGTGCCTGTGGGGTTTATTTGAGTTTTAAAGCTTGAAGTCCACTCGTAGAACCCAAACTTTGTTTTCACAGGAAGGAGCTGAGTAATAAAGCAGCCAGGATTGCAGGCCACTCCATGACCCAGGGAAACAACTGCCACAGTGTAAGAACGAGGTCCACCAATTTCCTGCAGGTTTCTCATAGCTACAGCCCAAGCTAAATCTGAGAGAGGTCGTTCCCACACCTCAATGTTGTCTTCCTGAAAAGCGAAGAAAATAGGTGTTACTGCTTGGTGACCAGCAATAAGATGCCTTGTTAGTTTGGTATTCAGTCTTGTCAGAACCATCAAGCACTTGTAGGAAAAAATTAAAATTAACCTGTAGCACATGTTGGAAATACTAGTTCTAGCAGGAAGCCTTGTTACTACT
>PVJO010008342.1:0-75863 GCA_004026905.1 Hystrix cristata | reverse complement strand
AATGGAGTACTACACTGCCATAAAAAAGGATAAACTAGAGTCATTCATATATAAATGGATGATTCTTGAGAACATACTCTTAAGTGAAATAAATCGGACACTCATGAGCACGCATCGAATTGTTTCTCTGATATGAGAGACCATAATTGTAAATAAGGACAAAGAGGTGTAATAGATATTATATAAAAGGAGGATGGTGTGTAGAGGAGAGGAATACTAGAAAGAAAGAAGGGGAAAAGCAGAAAGGCAACAGGGGAAAGGGAAAATATGGAAAATGATGAATGAACCTGCTGTAAATAGGGAGGGAGGGTGCAGAGAGGAGGGGCGGGGAGAGGGTGGAGAACCAAGATACATCATGTATAGGTACAGAATTAATGTAATGAATGTGACCATTGTATGTAGAATGTACCAATACATGTTCTTGGTTTAAAATAAAATAAAATAAAATAAAAATGAATAGGCTACAATGTACTTGCATGCACTTGATTATACAAATTTCCTTTGCTTTGAACATTCATTTTATTTCTACAAAAGTGGTATAAGTGCATGGTGGAAAAGAAAATACACTGAATACCTATCTAAATCTATCTGGAGTTTTCACCACTCTCAGCGCGGTGCTTAACCAAACCCTGCTGCGTGACAGAGCCTTGCAAAAAGAATTCTGTTGCCATGGTAGATCCGTGTGTGTGAAGCATGATGGGATTGCTTACATTGTCTTTTTTCAACTAAGCTATAAACTTTGGAGAAGGTGGGGAAGTAATAAAGTGACTACATATCTGTGAATTCTGTACATTTTTAGTACTGTAAGGAGAGTCTGTAATTTGATAAAAATATGTACATAAGTAATGTACCTTGCCCATATAAAGACAGAACAATATAAAGATAGTGGAAAGAATTCCTTATTTCATCCATTATTATCTCTACAAGGGGAAAACAAGGTAATAGAGTATGGAACCCGGCTGGCCTGCACCACTAAAACAAGTTTAGTTCATTTGTTTCTAACTGAGGCTCATCAACATTTTCTAGCCATCACCATGGCCAGGTTTAATTACTAGCCAAAGCACTTCACACTGAAATGTATAGTTGATTCTTGTTGCTTATGGTATTTTTGCTCTATAAGGTTTTCTATAAACACCCAATTTATGAGTACTAAACTATTCCTTGTAGGAGAAATAGGTATTTCTGGCAATTTCTACTTACTTCATAAGAGAAAAAGAGGCTCAGTAGTGTTGACCTGCCCCACTCACAGGTGCCACACACAGGACTCAGATCCCATCGGAGCAGCTGCGGCAGAGCAGAGCATCCTACCCCATGTGGGGCTGTCCCTGTCTCCTGGTCGTCTCAGTATGAGAACTGAAAGAGGGCAGGGTGTGGCTACATGCAGTTCCTGCTGGGAATGGAGGGATGAGCAACACAAGTTTTTTTTTTTACTGCTTTACACATGTCTGCATATGACCGTCGAGATATGAGTCTTGGTTTTGAAGTGACAAAAATGTTTAATGAATAGATCAATTTTAAATATAGACTATGAATAGAAAGTACTGTATCTGTAAACCTTGCATTAGTGAGGGTCAGTTAAATTAGGACTGAATTCTGGGTGAATCCATTCCTAACCAATGTCCTGTGCAGGTTTGAGGGTTCCAGGTGATTATTTCTCCCACCTCCTGTGGTGATGACGGTGGGTTCTGTGGGTCCCCCCTCCAGTCTGACCTGCACAGGACTGTTCTGCTTCCTCTCCACGTTTCATCCTTATTGCCTAGGCACCTACCAAAGGAGGCTACCAATTTTCTTCTTTGAAAACACTGAGAAGCTTACATAGCTAAAGGTAAAAATAAGATAGAATCTTGTAGAAACTTCAGTGAAAACTGGGTTCTGACAATGGCCCCCAAATAATTACTTTGGAGTTGTATTCCAAAGTAAAGGACATCATTAGCTGAAGAAATCAGCTATATCACAATATCTGGAATTTCTCAGGAGCTATCTGTAAAAAGCCTCCTTGATGACTAAGACGTATAATAAACATTTTCTGTTTGCTTTAACAAATGGGCACAATCTAGTAGTTGTTACGTTAAGATTCCTTATACAAAAATGAAAAGTGGTTCTCTACCTGTCATGCTAATATAGAATAAAACCATTAAAAATCATATCATGAATCTATACCACATTTACGAATATTAAACACCATGCTAGTGTTCTATTATACCAGTAAACAACAATCCTGAGCTAGTGCTAAGAACAACTTTCTTGTCTTATAGTTCTGAGGTCCAAAATCTAAGATATACGAGCAGGGTTGTGCTGCTTCTGGAGGTCCTCAGGGGGACTCCATCCATTCCTGGCCCTTTGTAGCTTTGTCAGGCTGTCGACATTTCTTGGCTCATAATCCTCTTTCCAATTCAAAGCTAGCTGATCCAACTTCTGTTTCCACCTTCACATCTCCTCTGCTTATGGCACTTCCGCCTCCCTCTTATGGGGATACTCATGATGACAAGAAGCCTGCCCAGAAAATTCAAAATAATCTCCTTATCTGAAATCTTTAATTTAATCGCCTTGTAAGTTCCTGTTTGCCATTTAAGGTACCGCAGTCACAGGTTTAGGGGATTCAGGATGCAGACATCTTCCAGAACCATTATTCGTCCTATTACAAACAAACCATGAATACGACTTCTAGAGCAAATTCAAAGATAACTGATGCATGGTCCATGCCTTTAAACCCTGTAATCTGGAAGGAGCTGGTCTATAGACTTCTCTCCCAACTTTGGAGCTCCCTGCTTCCTCCAAAAATATGGAGAATGCTGGTGCCGAGTGCCACCCAAGGAAGCGCAACCTCACGAAAACTTCACAGTGTGTCCACATCCACCTCTTTCACAAGGTCTGGCACCATGTGACTTCTGGCTCTTCCCAAAGTCAAAATGACCATGAAAGGTGAATGTTTTGAGCTGATTCCAGACATGGAGGCAGCCATGATTGTGTAGCTAAAGATGCCCACAGGGTCACGGAAGATTATTTCCAGAACTGCTTCAGGAAGTAGCAAGAACAATGGGATAAGTATGTTCAAATTGAGGGGGATGACTTTGAGGGGGATTAATCTCAATGTGTCTTTTACTATATTAATTTTTAAAATTTAACTATTCACTGCATTTTCCAATCACACCTTATACTTTATCTGTATTTATTAGAAAGAGGTCTTTTCTTCTAATAAACGATTCTAGTTCTTCATTTTTGTATCCTCAACATCTTATGGTGATTTGCATATGACAGACATGAATTCATGATGAATAAGTTGATGTAGGTAGGCACTGTGCGCAGAAGGCCTTGGTACCTGACTGTAAAATTCTGGGCAGTGTGGAAGTCATGTAGAGTGGGGAAGGTAAACCACAGATGGAAGCTGGGGTCCGGGGGTGCCTTTCAACTAACTTGATGGTGGGGAGCGCTCAGAAGAGGTTGGGAGAAGGGTCCACCCATCGGTCCAGGATGCAGTACAACTATCAAGCCTGGGCGTCCAGGCACCTGGTCATGGTGACAGCAAGAATGGCACATAAACATCCACGGGGTTGTAGATTTTGTGTGTGAATGATCATCAATTTCCTTTGAGCTTCCACATCTAATGAATTTAAGGCAACAGCCAACTGAAATGCTAAGAAATAAATGAAATTTAGGAGAAAAATTCAGTTAATGCTCAGTACTCACGTGCTTAGAAGGGATGATATAAGTCACATAGGTGGCAGGAAGGGAGAGATTTGTTAAGAAGGAAAAAAGAGAAAAGAAAATAATCAGGGACAGAAGGTTGGAAAATATATTCAGAAGGATGCAGCTGAGAGAGTACTTTTTAATGAATCGAATCAACATCAGATGAAGGATGGAGTAATTTTTCTCAGATGATTGTCCGATCATAGAACAGCAAGTGATTGCTTCCCTCTGACTGTTGGATGGCACAGAGCAGTATTTCCAACCGGCATTCGTGTTATTTGACCAGGGTATTCCGCTCTGCCCGAGAGGCTGGATTTCATGAGGCGGGAGTTTTTCTTTTCATCTTTATGTCTCCTGGGTATTGAACTTACCTTTTCACATCTAGTATATTAATCAATAGAATAATAAATTAATGAGATTCAGATGTTGTGTGATATCTAGTTTCCCCTCAACTTTGCCTAAGATCCTGGAATGGATGAAAAGTTACAAAGGAGCTTAAAAATACTGTGCTCAGGCAGCACCCTAGAAGCACATCTTGTGTTAATTCTGTTTTTCTTGGGAAGGGGAAGTGCACAAAAATAGCCAGTATGCTACTCAACTGAAACTTCCTGCTACATAACTCCTCTCAGGTTTGAGCAAAGGACAGAAGCCTGAACTTAATTAAAAATATAAACAGGAGCTTTCTGTCTCCAAGATGAAACTTGATCCTAAGGTCACTTACAACATGTTTATCAGTCAGTCTGACCGAATGCTCCTGCCAGTGCTAATCTGTACTCAAGTTACTGAAAATATAGCTCTAAAAAAGATATACCAAACTGTATATGAAAAAATAGGTAAGTACAAGTGCATATTACAAAACAGAATTTCAAAAAAAAAAAGACAGAGGACCTTCCCATATATGAAGTTATTTGGATAGTGAAAATTTTCTTTTTAGTATACTCTAATAGATATTTGAGAAGCTCATGAATACATTTGTATTTTACAGTCAAGCTGAAAGAAAGGGTGATATGTTAACTTCAAAGAGTTTTCCTTCTATCAGATGATTCTCAGATTTAGAACTGATTTGCAGAAATGAAAAGACTGTCTGGAGAGACATACAAAGTGCAGATTGTTTCTACCACACCCCGGGGATTGTATAGTCCTCCACCGATGTGCATCCATCTTTCCAAATTCTGTGATAGTGACCATTTAAGAACAATTAACCTTCCTAGTTGATTGTCCCATTCACAATATAGCACTTAACTTGCTTCAGTATTGGGAATGACAAAAAAACGGAAAAATAATTAATGGCTAAATTACACTATTCAGGAAGTGGAATTAATTTTTCAAAGCAAGTCAGTTTCTAAGTGCAACATTTGGACCAAAACTTCAAAAGCTTTTCACAGCTGGTTCCCACTGTCATTTACTTGAAGTTGTATCAATACACAGAACAAATACAACCTCAGGCATCTTTCTGCCTGAGGGGGTAAGATGACAGTACAAGAGGAACACGCTTAGGCTTTGATATGCCTAGTTGAAGGGGCAAGCAAGTGTTGGAGAACTTTAAATGCTTATTTTGCGTTCCATGTGTAATTTGCTAGGTTTAAATTCCTGTGGGAACAGGACAGTTTTCACGTGTCTTTTAGGGAATAGACCTTCTTCAGGGTGAGACAACATAGGGATTTTTTATTTTTTGTAGGTGTGTTGTATTTTATCGCTCATTTTAACCCAAATGATGAAGGATTCACAAAGAAATGAATCGGTTTGAAGATATAGCTGCATCAGCTCCCATTTGGCTTAATAATAAGCCTGCTTAAACAGGAATTAGGAAAGCGATAGCGTAGTGTTTTTTTTTTTTCACCACTTATCATCACACCTGGGATTGTGAAGAATTTATGAGTTATTAAAACTTATTATCAGTTGCAATTTATTTTTTTTGACCTATTCAAATAAAATTCTGAGGGAGAGGCACGCTTATGCCCACTTTAGGCGGCACAAAAAATTTACCTTTGTGTTACCAGGTTGATATCCATAACATAAAATTTGATTGCCTCTGAATATGTATTCTTATAAATGTGTTAATTCTTCCCTACTCGTTATAAAAATGGGTTGCATGGAGAAACAGACCAATTTGTGAAATGACTAATTTACACAAAGCCAATTCACCAAAAATCAGTTTGTCGTATGACCAATGTAGTACTTTATTGAAGGTTATTTTCAGTGTTAGTTTCCCCACATCTTTCTGTGTCTATTTCCACAGATGTAGCTTTCAGTTCAAGTGACTATTTGCTCGGCACTTTTTGCCATTTAAATGCTTGGAACTTTGAGAAGCAGCACCTCTGGGCTCCTTGTGTGTTGCCCCTCCCTCCCTCACTCTCTCCTCTGACCTGGGCCCCACAGACCCTGCCTCTGGTAATAGTCACCTATCCTGGACCTAGTTTAAAATACCTGCATACTACTATGAAGTGAATTTTTCCTTTGACAAATTACCATCTCAGGGGACTAAATATTTGGTGAACTGGCCCTCACCAATTAGCATGGGAAAACTGGCTTTCAGCAATCTGATTTGGAATTCCCTGAAAGTATCCAAGAGAATCTAAGAGCTCTCCTTTATCGAGTGCTTCTTGGATGCCTGATTTCATACATGAAGTATTAAGTACTAATAAGTATATGCCTGTAAGTATCACCTCAATAAATTCTAACAGTAGTTGAAAGAGTTTTCTAACCATAAGAAAACTGAAGATAAAAATGATTAATCTATCCAAGGTCACAAGGTTATTAAATAGTAGAACTGAGATTTAAAATCAGTCTAACAGACTCTAACACTGGTGTAATTAATATCAGAGTAAAGTACAACTTGAAATGCAGTGTTTTTAATAAAGATGATTGTTACTTACAACACATATACATAAAACAAATACTCACTGGCTTCCTGATGGAAAGTTTTAAAGAAGCCTAGCATTGGATTACTTTATACTTTATACAAATTTCAGTGTCTCAAAGCCTTAGTGAATACCCAAATGAGTAAGATTTTAGTCTCTGCAAGGACTTCTGTAAAGGAAGGTGGCAAAATAATGTGTGTTAGACCACCTAGAATACTCATCTATAAGCGCGGGCTCCTCCTGTGCCCTCTACTGTGTGAACACGATCTCACAACAATCAAATTGTGGAATAGTTCCTCGGATATCTGAACCTGGTTCCTTGGACTGGCCCGTGTTCTCCTCCCCAGAGTCTATTCTAAAAATGTATGTTTACTGATAGCAGAAATGTCAGCACAGACCTACTAGGAAAAATAGAAAAACAATACATGATAAGGTGTCAGGAAGCTGGTTTGTATCTTGTCATCCCAGCTGACAGTACCTGTCACTTTCAGTGCTCATCAGGACCCCACATTAGCAGAAACACTGGAAAAATCAGTGTTTTTAATTGAGCTTCTTTGTCCTTTTGTTGAATCTCTGCCCTTTCTTGGCTGGTTTTCAACAGCAGGCTGCAGCAAGTGATTCAATCACTCATCCTTCTGTGATTTACCAAGTGCCTCCCGTTCATAAGGGAAGCATACCAGGCATATTTCACGTAGTAGAGATATCACTTTGCAAATACATAGGAATTTTAAATGTGCAGAACCATAACTCACATGACTATGTCCTCAGACAAACTGGCTCCCAAGACCTCACCAACATGCTACGGACATTATCCCACAGTGACCTTTGGGATTAAACCATGAGTATGTAATAATCTTATTAGCCAAGAGAGGTAATTTAGCAGCAGTCTGTCCCACTAGGTAACAAGATAACCTTCCTAGCAGTCTATGCCAGAGACAGATATAACACTCACAAGTCCCCCATAGAATGGCCTTTGAGAAAGGGGTATGTGCAGGGGAAACACAGCCTATCTGCACCCGAAGGACCCAGACACAGCCCAGAGAGATCTGTGTGTTAATACAAAGCTGCTGGACAATTCCAGGAGTGTCCTGTTAGACGTTCTCCATTTGTCCCATTCCTCCCCTTCTTGACGCTTCAAAAGGACAAATGCTCATTTGCAGTCTTGCTGGTGTCCCTGAAGTATAATATTACCTTGCAGGCTCCTGTGTCACACTTGATAGTCCTCCCATCATCTCAGCATGGGTGATGCCCAGGATCTTGCTGAATACTATCTGTACACCTTGGGACTCTGCAGTACGTAAAAGCGAGGAGGAATTTGTGTTTGGTCATAGAAGAACCACATAACCATCAGGAACTGAGAAAGGAAAACCTACCCAGCAAAGGTAAAGGACGCGGAACTACAAAGAAAAGTCTTCACATTCCAGTCACCTTTCCCAGATTACACCTTGTTCCCTCACCCATCCAATTTCCCATGTTGCTAATACACTGAGTTGTAAGACTCTGCACTGCATTTCTAGCTGGTGTGATTTTTTTAAATGCTTGTTTTCTGGAAAACTTCCCTTAGGAATAGACAGGGACTGTCTACAGAAGCTGGTAATGTACTTAATACCATTTTCGAGACACACAGCTTTGAGGACACTATACAGAGAGCAGCCTCAGGCAGGGTTTCGCGGACCCGGCACCCAGTTAGAGTCTCCTGCAGAGCTTCTGGGTCAGTGGTGGTGAACTTACGGCACGCGTGCCTCAGCGGGCAGTTATCATTGGAAACTGTAAAAGCTTCGCCATGAGCTGGCACCTACACGTGGCTGACCCAGGCGATCCTTCCACACTGTTTGGAAGGAGAGCTACTCTTTGGTTACTGTTTGAAATAAAGTATCTTTATTTTCTTTGATATTAGAAGCTATAAATTAATAGGCCACTCAATTTTCCATAATTTTCAACTTGCCACACTATGAAATACATCAATATTTCACACAATTCCTCATTTTCTGTCTCCTTTGTTCCTTTTTTTTTTTTTTTAACCAAAAAGGGTAAGAGGTGATTGAATGATATGGCTCAAAACATAAAAATGCCGATATCTTTTTTTTTGTCTTTATATTGTCAGAATTAAAGACAAAGTATATATTAGAGCGTGCAGATTTCATATTAATAGAATGACACCTCCGCTGGCAAAGGGCTCCAAGCTTGAACTTCTTACTATTCAAACAGCAAAGTTCGAAAAAAATCAGCTGTGTTCTTAACTTTGCTCATAGTCAAACTGAAAATTCAATTTGAAAAAACCTGTAGGGGCGGACAGTGAGTCACACAAAGGCTGTAAGTTGCCACTCTCACCCAGACAACATTTAGCGGCCGTGTTAGTGCATTAAAACATTTGTCACTGTGCTTTTTTTCCCCTTGTGCTTTATTTGCGCAAAATATCGTACCACGGGTCCAAGAAAGTTGGTGACATAGCGGTAAAGCTAAGATAAACTGTGAGAACCATGATAGCATTAAAGAAAGAAGTCACTGTGAAATTTGTTAAAGTCCTGGAAAAATGCATCGATAAGTGTAATTTGGGGGCCTCAGAATCAATTATTTGGCTTTCCATTATCCCTTATGGGAAAAATATGTTCAATACTTGAACTTTTTGGGTGTTTGAACACAAATTTGGAACAAATTGAGTTTGACAATTGAGGCATCACTGTATGTGAACGAAAATTATTTTCACACTGGAAAAATTATATGACGGAAACTAATTTCCCGCACTTTCACTTATGTGTTTTATCAGGGATCCACAGATAGCCCGTGGCAACTCTTACTTGCTGCAGAATATAGAGTGAACTGGGGGGTTATAGCATAAAGACTGACGCCCCTGACAGATCCGGGACGGCTGTCATCTTCTTTGGGGGGGGGGTGGCAGGGAACAAAACTATTGACACTTGATAAAGAAAACAGAAATTTTCAAAGAAAAATTTTCCTCTCAGTTGGTTTTTGTTGGTGTCACACAGATGTCAAGGAAAACCCTTTCTTTTAAGATTCAAGTAAATTTTCACATTAGAAAATTTAGAAGTGCTCTCCTCCATGCCACCATTGAAGCCTATGGTTGAATTCTCAGTTTTATTTACAAAGTTGTTAAGCAATCGCCTCTTAACTGTAGCTGTTTTTGTGTCACAATAGCTAAGTATCAAGAGATACATATTTATACAGAAAGCAAGCACAGAATGTTATGGACGATGTTCCATTTTAAGTATATCAGATACAGATTCTAGGAATTTAGGGGTAAACGTATGGGCAGAAGGGTTTGTCAAGTCTTATGTTCAAACTATGGGACAGACGCAAGCTTGAACTTTTCTTTAAAATTTCAGGCAACCTTTATGGCAGCTTGTTCAAGTTCAATACAGAAACCCAAATGTATACATGAGCAAAATGAGGCTCAGGGAGGTGGGTGATTTGTCCACCGTCACACAGCTATCAGGTGTCTAAGACGGCACTCGTATTTCTGTCTGTCTGATTTCAAGGCCCATGATACTGTCTACATACAAAGCTACCTTATTTGTACAGATGAGGTAACTGTACTCTAGTTGAGTGACTTGTACAATGTTTATGGCACAAATGAAATTCAGATTTTCTATTTCCAGGATCTGCAATCTGTCCATTACATTAACAAATAGGGGTTAATTCATATTAGAATATATTCTTTGGGGAAGGGTTCCTTTTAAAATGAGTTATACAAAAAGTCTACTACCTCGCAACTTCAAAAGATCTGTGAAATGTCCACATTTCTCATTTCTCTGGATGTATGAAATGTGCAAATCTTGGTTCCAATTTTGAATCAACACTGAATGCAAAATGAAGGCTTTCTGAATTGTATATCACATATTTAAAGTTATAAGACAAAAGATACTTTGAAAAAAAGGCAATGTATGTTGTATAATTCATCATTATTGGCAAGGTGCATACGGATAGAACAATAAAATCAGTAAATTGAACAGAGTTCAGTCACAAGTGGGATTCTTGGTATAATACACATATTCTATAGGCAACAAACAGCAAATTACAGCATGATAAGAAAGTCAGTACAGGAGCCTCAAATATATTTGCCACCATTTTAAATCTTAAATAATTTCATTTAAAGTGAACAGGAAGAAACTATGGTATGAAATTCACACCCAAGTCATGAGGCTTTAACAGCAACCAGTACACACAACTCCTTGACGCGGTACAGATTTCATCCTGACGGATTTCAGCGTCTCCTGTTCGTTAGTCCAGGGGAAACTGTTGCAGCCGACCTTTATCAGTCAGCTGCGTTGTGGTTTCCTATCTGTGAAGTACACTGCTTGCTTTAATTCTCCTCTGTCGTCAGGAGAGCCCTAGGAAAGCTTGGGTCCCCAGCCACAGATGCACTCCTGCTCTGCATGCCCTAATCTCTGGTGACTTATTAATGCAAATACTTAAATCCCTGAAAAAGCCAAAATATAATTGATTTTCTTTGCTTTCAAGTAATTAGAAAATAGTAATCTCCAATTTATGGTTAAATCCCATGTACATCGCAGTGAAAAGTGTAATCCATCCCCAAAAGCTTAGAATAAAAAAAAATTATTTTCTTAGTATTTGGGAGAAATGTTAAAACACAATTAAGCTGTTAGTAATCTGTGCTGAAAACTCAAGAAGCTATCTTACTTAACACGCACTAATTATTTTTAAATACCTTAAAGTAAAGCTAATTTTTACATAGAGTTAGAAAATATTTTTCTGTCTTTAAATACTCTTTCCTTAAATATCTGTGCTTCTATCACATGAGTGACACCTGTATGATAAATGCCACTGGGTGGGGGGGGATTCTCATTGCCGCTATAAATACTTTGCCTTTCTAAGAAGCTAAGTCCTCTAATGTGCTACTGCACAATTTCATTGCATGTGGACACTTTTAGATCGGAGGTTCAAAATGTTCCCAGTTTCCCTGTCAAACCAAAATAGGTCCGAATTTCCAATTGTTTAGTGATTGTGTCCAGAAATCATACTGTATGTTGTTCCCTCATAATTATTTGTTAAGTAAGAAATCATGAGAACTCGCAGGTGGAGCAGTGAGGAAAATTTAAGAAAGCATAGTGAGCTAGAATAGGGCTTATGCCTCATTCACATGAACTGAACACTTTTTACTCCTAATGTGTCTGTATTTTTGTCTCGGCCATGGTGCAGGGCCAGTGTTTCTAAAAGTATGGTATCCATGATGATGCCAGCTATACAGATGACAGAGTTTTATTTAGGTAGATATGTATTCATTTTAAAAGTTAATTAAACAAAATAATTAGCATGTTAAAACTTGTACTGATTTATGGATATCTGTTTAGGGTAAATTTGAGTGGCTTTTAAATCAATTTAATAAAAAGCATTAGTAATTGATGGAATAGATTATACAAGGATACAGCAAAATTTATGAAGGGGTTTTGATGATATAAATAGAAATGATGGCTACGATTTTTCCCTGTTTGGGAATTCAGTCTACTTTGGCCCAGAGACACAAATTGTCGGCAACTGAGGATCCTCAAGCAAAGACGGGTATAGGATTACAGCACCACTTTCCCTTCATCCCAACAAATCGGTTTTCTATGGAGGGACAGCATTCTTCATTGATGAAATACGGAATCTTGCTCAACTAATAGTATTTACTTATTGGGAAAATTTATTATCACCTCAACATTTGTTGGCAAGCTTTGGATAAATGTATTGATATGCAAACGTGGCTTTCCCCTTGCACGGGATTAGGCTCCCTGGCATACACTTAGGGAGCATCCTGAATTTCTCCCTCATAGAAGCAGTCTCAACAGTAGCATTTGTATGACAATCTATTTAATGTCTGCCTCCTCCACAAATCTCCAAGCTGCATGGAGGGAAGGCACTGTGTGTTAGTTTGAGCCAAAGCTCTGCCCTCAGTGTTAACATGCTTGACACATAGCTGGGACCCAGCACTTTTTTTTTTTTAATACATAATTGGTTTTAAAGCACTGTTTGTGATTGTATTTGAATATGATGAGGTGAAGTATAGCCACTGTCAGCTCGTATAATGGGTTAGTATTTGTCTCTTGTTGGAAAGCAGAATCCTCAGTCATGCTCATGTGGTAGCAGCCAATTGTATTCTTGTTGCTTGCCAACTCTTCCAATGGTGTCTGCTGAGAAAAGCCCACGAATATGAACAGACTCTCAGGACTCTGGCTGGAATGAACTTTGGGAATACCTTCTCCATTCTTCTTTCTTTAGTGTAAACAGTAGCAAATTGAGGCATAGGAAAGGTAATCAATTTATTTACGTTAACCCAACAACACAATGGAAACAGCCAGAGCCTGAATTACAGCCTGTTTAGTGGCCGCCTTTTCACCACTGTGTTCCCTTCAGTGTCACACCTGGTCAGTTCCTGCTAGCGTCTACCTGGGTCCAGGCAGCACCATCATCTCTCCCAGGTGGTGAGGCTGTAGGTAAAGGACCAGTCAGCATCCTTCCCTGTCTATACCTGAAAGCCAGGCCAGGTGAATGCAATGAGAAGCCATGTTGCCGCACGATGCACCGCGCACACAGCCTTCTGGGTCCCAAGATGGTGACCACAAAGTCATGAGATTCAGTGAGGATCTCTACGGAATTTACCAAAACAGAATTCATCCTCTGAGATGATCACTTAAATCAGTAAGTGCCGCTGAAACACCTCTGACTCCTTGGGGATATATAGATTCCTTTGGTGAGTTAAGCCAAGTAGCCTCTTCTCTTACAGATTTCTTTAAACCATCAACTCCTGGTCACTAACAGACTCCAAGACAATAAGTTGTAACCACTGATCACATCATCAGAATTAAAGCTTTTCTTGCTCTCACATGGCTGTTTGTGAGAATTACTGTCAAAGCACAGAGAAGGCAGCAGCCTGTTACTCTGCACTATGAATAACCCATGATTTGCTAATACGTCATGGCTCAATATTACCTGATGCCAGGGATGGGGATTTAATTTGCTTTCCTAAACCTTGACCACATACTATGTGAAATGCTCATTAAATAATATAATGTGACATTTAACATATTCCACAAGACCTTGAATAACTATCATTTTTTCTAAAAGCCAATCTGCTTTGTCTCACCCCTACATCTGTCACCAAAACCTGTGGCCCTGGAGCGCTGCTAGGAAGCAGGCACTGCTCTGAAATTCTGCCGAAAAGATTTCAGGACTGGTGAGAATATTCCATATCTTCCCAAGGTAGGCTTCTGACAGCAGAGGCGGGAATGCAGATGTTCCAATATGTTGTCAGGACACCGCTATGGTTCTTATCTTGACTGCGTGGAGGGTACGTGGAGCTGATGTGCAGAGGGATACTCTCCCGCGCTCTCCTGGGCTCCTTGGGAAGGGCTCTTGGCCTGCTTTTCTGGGTCAGGCTTTTGTATCAGGAGTTGTTACTTCTGTTTTCTGAGATGAGAAATAAATCCACCTTCATGAAGATTCTTTCCTTAGGCTACTAGAAAAGTCAAATCTTGTTCAAGCAAGACATGCTACTGAGTCAATACTCAGCACAGAAGGGGCGACACTTGGAACCTGTCATTGAGATAGTCCCCAGCACAGACACAGTTACTGACCGACGTGGCACACCCCTGCAACATGTGAGTGATGCCTTTGGCTAAATTGTTGATTTTTACTGTTTATCTAAATGTTGAAAAATGATGGATGGTACTGTGTGGAGACATGCACTTTAATTTTTCTATTATTTTTACCAAGAACATGTATTGGTACATTGTATACATAATGATCATAATCAACATGGTTATTTTGTACCTGTACATGATACATCTTGGTTTTCCCGCCTCTTACCCCCTTCTCCTCCCCTCTCTTCCATTCACCCACCCCTCCCTATTTGCAACAAGTGTAGCTACACTTTACCATTTTTTCCCCTTTCATCTTACTTTTCTTTTAACCTTCTTCTTTATCCCCCTTTTCCCTATCTAGTTCTCTCTTTTGAATACTATCTCTTTTTTTTTAAAACAAATTATCTATTCTACCATGCACTTTAAATAAACTTTCAAATCGTATTTTGTAAACTAAGATGAAGCAAGAGTCCAGAGTGATCTTATTAGGACAAATAATTTTATCCCACAAATTAGCAAGAGTCCAGCATCCCTCTTTCCCATGCTTTCATTTTGTTTCCTTGAAGAAAAATAAAACCTGTCCAGTACTTGAATCTGAAGAATCAAATTGCCTACTCACTGTGAAACATAGAAGGCACTCAACATTAGTTGTTAAATTAATAGAAGCAGCAAATGCTTAATAGAAGTTTTAAGGATAGTAATTTGTGGAAATGCGGATTTTTAAATTCTTGTTTTCAGAGTTCCTCTTTCCTTATCTCCTCCCCCCTCCTCCACTCTTTCTTCTTCCTCTCTTTCTTAGTAATACCTAAAAAGGAGGTACCATTTGAGATCTTAGCAAAATGAAAGTTTTAAAGGAAAAAATGGGCTGCCACTCCTCTCACTGATCAATGTTCATATATAAAAACTTTATTAATTTTGAATATTTTCAAGGTTCTTTCTTTTTTCTCTAGAGAAATCACTCTATTTGCTTTAAAGAAAAGAACATAGAATGTCTTTCTCAAACAACAACAACAACAACAAAACAGTTTCTTCCCCAAAGAAGACCTCTGATTTTGCTAGAGCAGCTTGAATATTCTGTGATTGGGAATTTGGAGATGTGGGAAGCGCCAAAGTAAAAACCAAAAGAAAGGAGTGTGGCTGGCAGAAAAGTTAAGCACGTTGTTTAATGGGAGTGTCCCCAAGGACTGCTGGACAAGAAACTCCGAAGCAGGTGGGGGTCAAAGAGAAGAGATAGAAAGAAAGCCACTTTGGAGAAGTGTCACTATGTGTAATGAATTACACCTCTTTCTTGTTCTTCAAGAGTTCCAATTCAATACTGAAGTTCTAGTTTAATTTTTTTGGCTCCTTTGAATACTGTGTCATGCAAAGCCCGGGACATGTGCAGTTACGTATAATATTCTAGAAACTTTAAAAAGTCTGATTTTTTGGACCAGAAATGTGCTTTAGTTCTCAACCACTCACACATACAAAAAGCTGCTTTTCCAAGTTTATGGTGCTAGTTAAAGGGGATAATTAAAGTCAGAAGGAAATTTTAACAAACTAAAGAAGAAATAGCCTTTAAATCCATGAAGTCTGAAAAACACTAATGGATATAATCCATCAAAGGTGCACCTCCAGGTTTAACATTTCAAACTTTGTAAATGTTCTATATTACTTCTGGAGAAGCAGGTTATTTTACGACAATATAACAATAAAATGTACATTTTAATGTTTAGAAGGGAAAGGTTAGCACCTATAGCTAGAAAGCCAAACAAAATTCTTACAGATTCATCAATGCATAAACAGTCAAGAAACCCAGTTAGACATTATTTTTAGTAATTAGTTGCCACCATCATCCCAAGTGTTGATCGGGTGAACAGTGTGTTTTTTTCAACTGGCTTTGCCTGCCTCTAAGGAAATGGTCCATAAGAAGTATAGAATTAGCTGATCGAAATCTTGAACAAAATCACCAAGTAAGGATTATTCTTTTTTCTTTTTTTTGGGGGGGTGCTGGGGATTGAACTCAGGGCCTTGTGCTTGCAAGGCAAGCACTCTACCACTAAGCAAATCCCCAGCCCAGGATCATTCTTTTTAGTTCCCCATCTTAATGATTAGCTCCATTTGAAAACTAGTCCCCTAATTTTGTTCGTATTATTATTGGAGTTGGACAAATTCACCTGATAGTCTAACCATGCTAATCTTATTTGGTTGATGTTTTAGTAAAACCTTCTTATTCCTTGAGATTTTGCATATGACCAAAGGAAAACACATTTAAATCTTGTATATTAAAATATTTTCCCTTCTAGATTTTGTATGTATGATACTTTTTTTTCTCAACTATGCTGATAGGAGAATTTATGTAATATTTATAGTTTGGTTTCTGGCTAATGGTAACAAATGTAGAAACAAAGTTTAAGTTAAAGCATTAATTATTTATATAAGATATACATCCTCTTACTATGCAAATTCTGTGTAAAAAACAGAAATTACATAAGTCAAAAATTTTCTTTTTTAATTTCGGTAAATCCCATGAAAACAATGATCGATTTTCTATAGCAGTTGATGAGTAGATCTAGCTATTTACTATCTTATTTTAATTCAATAATCTTTTCCTTATTTTAATCTTTTTCATAATTCAAAAGAAAAATATCCCCCAACTTTGGTTACACTTAAATATCTAACTAGGTCACGTATATGTGCGTGCATATTTGAAACAGTGCTGAACAGCTCCTGGCGGGTCTCACTCAGAGCTGGCATTAAAGCATGAAAAGGCAGAGGTGAGCAGAGAGATACATGCACAACCGTGTTCACAGCAGCACAATTTGTCATAGCTCAGTCTTGGAAACAACCCAAATGCCCAACAACTAAGGAACGGCTAAAGAAGTTGTGATTTTTCTACACAATGGAGTACTATTCTGCTATAAAAAAGGATAAACTAGAGTCATTTGTAGGTAAATGGATGCACCTTGAGAACATACTCTTAAGTGAAATAAATCAGTCACTCATGAGTACACATCAAATTGTTTCTCTGATATAAGAAACCGTAAGTGTACATAAAGACAAAGAGGCATAATAGATATTAGGTAAAAGAAATATAATATTTGAAAGAGAGAAGAACAAGAAGGGGAAGAGAAGGAAGGGAAAGGGGAAAGAAAGGGAAAAGGGAAAAAACGGAAAAATGTAAATAAACCTGCTACAAATAAGAAAAAGGGGGAATGGAAGGGAGGGGTGGGGAAGGGGCGGGGGACAAAGATATGTCATATACAGGCACAAAATAACCATGATAAATGTGATCATTATATATACATTGTACCAATACACGTTCTTGGTAAAAAAAACCAAAACAAACAAACAAACAAAAAAAAGAAAATGCAGACAAAGGAGGGAGGCCTTGAGGAATAGAAGGTGGAGAGGGGAGTGCAAGTGAGTGCAATGGAAGGAGATGGCCAATGAGTGCAGTGAGTGCAATGGATGGAGTTGCAAGGGAATGGAGTGGGGTAGAGAAGTATTGAGTGGCTCGCAGTGGCTGTACTCTAAATTGCAGTAAATACTTGCAGACAGAGTTAGAGTTCTGCTCTACAGGCAGTGGAGAGTTACAGAGTTTTAGCCAGTGATATGCTGGAGACTCATTTTGGGAAGACTACGCCCTTGGCAGTATCAATAGTGTATTAGAAAAGACTAGATCTGCTAAGGGTTTCCCTAGATATGTTTGCTCATTTCTGTTCCTTATCTGGTATGGCTGCTTGAATACCATCTAGTTCTCGACTTTTTATATATAAGCAGCAGCAGAGAAGACTCATGTCGAGAATGTTCTAAGGTCTCCTTGGTTATGAGCCAATTCTGTCAGTCAAATGCTCTCTGGAATTATACAGATGCTCAAAGCCTGCAGCTGGCAGGCTCGTGTAGGCAATACTCTGAAGCCAGGATGAGGAGGCTGAAAATTTTTGTATTCATAGTGCATTTCCTAACCAGGTGACAGCTTTGGAGTGTACATGGTCCTGAGTCACACCTCCAATGCTGGTGACAAGGAAAGATAGTTTCAGAGTCACGATAGAGGATACTCCACAGACAACAACAGCTTTCCCACTACCATTTCAGGATAAACTTAGCAGGATTTCAGAAGTGTCCCCAGAGCTCTAGGTACTGGCATGTTTTTCCCTCCACATGTGCTGTGTTTGGAGGTAAGAGTCTGACTGAAGGCCAACATGGGCACAAAGCAGACCCTGCAGAGGCCCTACCACTTTTGTTTCCCCTTACTGTTCCAGTTGCCCTCAACTCTCTAGTTCAGGGTTTGTTTCTCCCTTGGTCTCCTGTCCATTTCTCTAGTTTTTCAAACCTGAAGTTTTCCACTATTCATAGCATTCAGCTCTGAAACTTCTGATGTCAGCCTGTCTACCTAGACACTTCCCTATTGTTTCTTGCCATTTCCTCTTTGGACCTACTCCAGTCCTCCGACCCCAGGAAAACCACAAATTCTCGCTTACTAACCCATAGGACACTTGTAATCACAGTACACCTGCCTGTTTAGATCCCCCCTCATAACTGTGGCTGGAATGACTTCTAAATATGTATCTCTAGTTGGGTGTTTTGTTGAGTGAGAAGTCCCTGAATCTCTTGGTTTAGCATCTTTGTTTTTTAATCATCAGTCAAGTCCAAGTTCTTTAGGACTGTTGAGTACAAAATGCTGCCAACAAGTACATTATATTATAGAAATAAACAAACGAGCTTTTCCTAGTTGTGCAAGTATTTAAATTATATATGATCAACATATTAAATGATGTTCACCTTGACAGAATTTTATGTGTTAAATACTGGCAATATTAATGTGGCAAATACAGACTTTTTAAGAGTCTGAAGGTTTAGATTGCACATTTACTCATTTACAGACATTGGAAAATGTATTAGGGAAAAGAGCAATGAAAGGAAAACTTGCATCTAAGTTGAAGTGCTTATTTTTCCTGTTCCAAAGCATAGTTTTTTAAGATAGTATGATTTTACTTTTTACCAAAAACCTCTGAATATTTGAAAAAGATCTGAAAGGAGAGGAAGTCATCATGGGAGAGGGAGATAAAAGTATGACTGACTGTCACTTGTTATCCTATCATTTAGAAATAATTGTTAATGACGAATGTGAAATAAAATACACTTATTTTCATTAATTAAATTTTTTTAATGGACCTATATAAAAACATAAAAATTGTACATATCAATGGGGCAACCAGTGATGTTTTCATTCATGTACACATTGTATAACATTTAAATCAGATTAGACATATATTATCTTGAAGAGTTATGATTTCTTTATGATCAAAATTTTCAAATTCTTTCTCTTAGTTTTTTGAAAGGTGTAGTACATTATAATTATCTATAGTTCCCATATTACATAACAGCACACCAGAACTTTTTTCTCCCATTCAACTGTAACTTGGAACTCATCGATCACTCTTTGCCATCCTTCCTTCCACACTCTTCTCTCCAGCTCCTGTGGGCCACCTATCTACACTCGCCTCCTTGAGACGAGCTGTTTTATTTTGTGCATGGAAGTCAGATCATGAGGTACTTGATTTTCTGTGTCTGGCTTATTTCACTTAAAGTAATGATGTCCAGTTCCATCAAATTGTTGCAAGTGAGTGTTTTGTTCATTTTTATGACTTAGTAGTATATTGTGTATATGGGTACCACATTTTCTTTCTTCATCCTTCTAGTTGACACTTCGGTTGTGTTTATTTCTTGGGTACTGTGACTAGTGCTGTGAAGAACACGGGAGTGCAGATACTTTATCAACATACTGATTTCATTTCCTAAGATATACTGTATTTCATATTGAGAAATATAACTGTTTTTTCCAATTATGTTTTTTATATAGCCTAGTGGGAAGACTGAAATTTTATTTTTCCCAGAAATTTAAGCCCAAATATCTTATAAAATTGGCTTTGGTGCTGTTATATGCACCATCAGCCCACATATCTATTATGTTCCTTACTACATAGAACTGCACATTTATTGGCTCACTAAAATAGCATGTGATAATTCTCAAGGTAGGAAAGGATAACTGTATATGCAGAGGTCAAAAGTCTTTACTCATATCCAAAATTAGATGCCAATAGTGTTTCTAGCATATTCCACTACACCACAAGAATTGTGTAGAAAATAAAGCACAGGAAAGCGGGTAATATTGCAATCTCAAGAATTTCCATCCATATCTGGGAGCTGAATCTCTTTAAATCAGTCCTTTATCAAAGGACCAATACATTTTATTTCCTCCTGCAAAACCATGGGGGCACAGGCTGTCGGTTCTCAGAATTTCTTGTCCCACTCTCACCCTGGAAACTGGCATTTTCTATTATCTTAAGGAGCTTGGGTTATTTTTGCCCATTTCAGTCTTGGATTCCAGCAGCAAAATACTGAGTGATATATCTGCTGCGCTGAACCTGGATAGAAATGGGCATGTGGCTTCAGTTGAAGACTGCAAAGCCTCTGACTGATCCAACTGAGATCTGTATTTTAGATAATTGTCCTGTCTCAGTGTAGCCAGGAGGGCTTGTTCATTCCAAGTAAGCACGTGGCCATGCGCACCCTGCTCCTCTGGGGCCGGATCTAATCGGAGCAGAAACCAGCTGCCCGACCCCCATCACGTTGTGTGAATCAGTTCATCACGGCCTCTTCATTTGTCTGACAGCAGCTCCTAGTGAATTTTAAAATGGATTCTGACAGTTTGTTTTTTAACCTCAAGGCTATGCCCCAGTTACCTAGGTGAGTTTGACAATTTGATGTTTCTCTTCATAATCAGGGAATGTTCAGGGCAGCTGGCCTCTGAGCCGCTGGCCTGTTGGAGAGAACTTAGGCCTCCATGTCTTATCTATTAACAGAAGGGGAAGCTCTGGCAGAGCAGAGAAAGGGGAAAGTCCAAATTTCTTTATTTAGTTGAGTCATTTATTACCAGGGTGGTCTGGGAAGGGAGATGGAGAAAGACAGAGATTTTGCCTCAGGGTTGAAACACATTAAAATAAATTCTACTGTAAAAGTGTAAATGTTCAATGTGGAGTCCCTCATTGGAGTTTTTTGGCCTAGTTTTTCCTTTGGATTGTTTTTCTCATTTAAAAAAAATGTTTTGTTTTGCTAACTTGCTACTAGCCTTAACACCATGTAGGCTTAGCGGTTTATTATTTCCTCTTGGTTGATGCTGTGAATTCCATATCTCATTGTTTTGCATGGGATGATTTTTTTCTATTTAAATCTTTCTGTTTCCTTTACATTTTTCATGTTCCCTAACATTTCTGTATTAATAGAATACAATTTGACTACAAAAAAACAGCAATTGTAACTCAAACTGGCTAAAACAATAAATACACTTATTTTCTCACATAACTGAAAACAAAACGGAGGCCCAGAGTAATTACTCTCAGAGCAACCTGCCATCATGGACCCAAATTCCTTACAGTTCCAAGCTCTGGCAAACTCGACCTCAGAGTCATGAGCAGGCTTGTTCCCTCGTGGTCACAGGACATCTCAAGATGGCCTTAGCTCTTTCTGTCTACACAGCCAGAAGTGGAATCTCCAGGCAGAAAATAATGGGCATTAGGGAAAGGTTTCAAAAAGGTGTGACATATCTCCCAGGAGACATTCCTACATGTGTCACGGGGCAAGGTTAGACCCCACGGCCTTTCCTTTACACTTGAACAGTTATAGCGATGGTTACCACAGAACGCTGGTTCTCAAAGTGTGCTCCTAGGCCAGCATTATCAGCACCTCTTGAAATTTAATTAGAAAAGCAAATTCTCTGGCTCCAAAGCCTACAGATTTAAAAAGGAGGCAAGACCTAGCAGTCTGCTTTAAAAAACCCTCTGGTGATTTCGACCGAAGTTCAAGTTTGATTTCCACTAAACCTGCATGGAAGAATGGATTTAGGAAGTCTGTCAACCAATATGACCTCTACTAGATCTCTTGAAGAAAAACGAGTTGTTGGAACTGTAGCTAGCAATGTTTATAAAGAACAGAACTCTCTGACGCTCTGTGGCTAATGACCATGAGAGGACAGGTTTTGTTCGCAGGTGTCTTCTTTAGACAAGCAAAGCAGTCAGGAGAAATAAACGTGGGAACGTTATCAGTTGGATCTGCTAACGTCAGCAGAAACCACACCATCCTCTTTTCTAAAACACGATGAATTACAAGAAACATATCAATTAACAAGTGATTTACAGATGTTAAGTGTTCATGTTGACTGTACAAAATTTTTAAATGTGAAAAATATGGAAATTATAAGTAAATAAAACTGAAATATTTTGTTCTCTGTGGCAGAAATGAGATTTGGATCTTGAAAATTGGAGCCCAGGCAGTGAGGAACAAGCCTGGAGGGTACCTCCATGCTTCCCGGAAAGCCTTTTGGTAGATCAAGGAGAAACAAAGGATGCTTGACACAGAGAAGAATTCAAAAGTGAGACAGAGTTAAAACAATTTAGAATCACCTAAGTAAACTGGACTGCTACATGTGATGGTTAATTTAATAAGCTAACTTGCCTGGGCCATGGGATGTCCAAACATCTGGTTAAACATTATTTTTGGGTTGTATCTACCAGGATGTTTCTACGAGAGATTATTGTGATCATCAATTGTGATATGTCAACTTGAGTATGACCTGCCTTTGAGGTTAGTAAATTCTGCGTGTGTCTGTGGCTGACTGACATGTAGGGAAGCAAACTGAAGGGGGAAGACCCAGCCTGGATGTGGGTGGCACCAAGCAATAGGTTTGTAGCTCGGACAGAATAAAATGGGAAAGAAGAAGGAAGTGTTTCCTTTGTTTTGGAAGAGCTCCGTATTCCCCATTGCCCTTGGACATTGACTTCTAGTTCCTTCCAGGGCAGACTCTTCAGGCTTTCAATACACGTTCTTGGCATTCTGAAACAAACTTGTATCTGTAACTCTACAGTCTTCCAGGCCTTCAACTTTTGACTACTACTGGAGCCTCTTGCTTTCCAGAACACAGATGGCCATTTTGGTTTCTTCCATATCTGTTCCAGCAGACAGCCACTGGGCCTCTTCTGCTTCTGATCCTGTAAACCTACTTAATAAATCCCTTGGATTTTTATGATGAATCTTTCTTTTAGAGAACCCTAATGAATACAGTTAGCATTCATTTACTGGGGTCTCAGTAAAACGGACAGCTCTCTTCAATGTAGAGAGCATAATTCAATCTGTTACAGTCTTACTAGACTGGAAAGGTCAGGAAGTTTGAGGTCTGCTCTCAGGCATTGACCTCTTTCTTCCCATTGACTCTTGGTCCTCTGGGCTTCAGACACAAGCTGTAATCTATACCATCAGCTCTCTCACTCTCAGCATCTGAAATACACTGACAGCTTTCCTGAGTTTCCATCTTGCAGAGGGCAGCTCGTGTTGCATCTCAGCTTTCAAAATTGCATCTTGTATACATGTATTTATGTCCACATGCACACACACACACACACACATCTATTACTTGTTTTATTTCATTAGGTAATCCTAATATACTTCCTAACATAAAATCTCAAGTGAGTCTTGAAATAAAACAAACAATATTTTGTCAGTAATTCAGTCAATAAATAAAATCAACGAAACAAAACATAATAAAACAAAACACAAAAGCTTAGATCACGACAGTGATTAGTTTTCAAAATAATCACACATTTCTCTTGAGTAGTCTGTATAGCTTTATAATTATGTCTTATCTTTTTTCTGGAAATTTGCTGGCTACCTCTTTTAAAATATCAGTTGATGATATTAACCAGTGCTATTACTTAACCAGTTTAAATTATTTACCTCAGAGGCTGGAACTATGGGTCAGTGTTAGAGTGCTTCCCTGGGTTTGATTCCCAATGACAAAAAGTAAAATAAAAATAAAGTTGTATATGATGTCAATGTCATTACTGAAGATCAACTAGCCCAGCCCAAAGTCTATTTAAAAATTATTTCAGTCAGATGGCTTTTAGTCACTTTCCCCATTCACCCAATGCTACACTCAAGTCAAATGTTATTTGTTTTTATTCTTCAGTATGTTTTTCCACTTTGAAAGGAAAACTCGAAAGCTATTAATGTTTATCATCTGGTAATCATTGAAAGCATCTTTACAACCTGCTATAGTCTGAGTATTTCTGCTCCAACATTGTTTGTTGAAATCTTGACCCTTATGGTGATGACAGGAGGTGAAGCCCTTGGGATGTGACTAGGGCACAAAGATTGCACCCCCTAGAATGGAATTAGTGCCTTTACAGAAGAGGCTCTAGAGAACTCCTTTGCCCTTTCCACCTCATGAGAACACAGCAGAAGGTGTCAGCTATGGACCAGAAAGCAGCCCTCATAATACACTGAATCTTTTTAGGCATCTTGATCTTGGACTTCTGAGCCCCTGAAATTTATTATTAAGAAATAAATTTCTGTTGTTTACAATCTACCAAGATTATGACATTTTTATTATAGAAGCTCAAACAGAATAAGAAATAACTATTGTTGGCCTCGTACACTAACACAAGACAGTTAAATTCAAAGTTTACTTAGGAAGTGACCATTAGCTATAGCAAATAGTGAATCTGAAAAATTTAACATTTTGCAAACAGAAAAAGTCTTAATTAGACCACACAAGAGAATCGCATGAAAATTTAAATGTTAGGAGTGAACAAAATGCACACATTTCCTTGTTTATGCTCTACTGGTTAGTGCTGTTAATCTAAATAAAAGTGCCCCTGACCTGTATGATGCTTATATAAATACAGCAGAGACTATAAAACGAAATCAGCACCATGCAAATTCACTTTATGAAATGAAACTTGCTGAGTTAAATTCTTGGTGATCTTTTACGGTTTGAGTGTGATTACCCAATTATCATGATGGAATCCTGTAAGTGAAAGAGACTTCAAGTAACATCTAAGTGTAGCCTTCTATCCCCAAACAGGATTATACTTTATCTAGAAGAGATGCTCCGTCCTAATTTCAAATCCATCTGAGGATTCAATAATCTTCCGCAACACATTTAAATATTTAAGTGTTTAATTACATCCAGCTAAGAGGTTTTACCTTATATCTAATCAAATTCTTCCAGACTTCACTTTTTGAAAAATAACAGCTGCATTAAGATATAATTCACACAGCATATAATTCATCAATTAACATTTTGAAGAATCATTAGTCTGCTTTACAAAGCGGCCAAATCATTTTAAAATTTCAGCAGTATATGTGAGAGTTCAAATATCTCCACATTTTTGCCAGTACTTTTTTTTTTTTGCCATTTGTAGGGTGTGAAGTCATCAATCATTGTGCTTTGATGAAGATTCTTTTTGATGACTAGCAATGTTGAGAATCTTTTCATAGCATTTGTGCTTTACTCATTCGTTTTTCTTTTTTTGAGAACTATTTGGATCCTTTGCTCATTTTAAAAAATTTGGTTGTTCGTATTTTTATTATCAGTTTGTATTCTTTATATGTATATTCTAAATACAAATCTCTTATCAAATATGTCATTTGCAAATATTTTCCAATCTTTGAACTGTCTTTTCATTTTCTTTATAACATCTCTCGAAACACAAAATTTTAACTTTGAGGAAGTCTAATTTACCTATTTTTTTCTTTTGCTGTTTGTAATTTTGGTGTCAAAGTTAAGGAACCGATACCTAATTCAAGTAACAAAGATTTACAACTATGTTTTCCCCTAAGGGTTTGATAGCTTTGACACTTACAGCTAAATCATTAATCAATTTTTAGGGTTTTACCTATGGTGTGAGGTACAGATCCCAATTCACTCTTTTAAATGTGGATAACTGTTAGTCTCAGTATCTTTTTGTTGAAACAATATTCTCTCCCCATTTGATTTTCTTGGTAACATTACTAAGAATAGACTAACCATAAATATAAGGGCTTATTTTGGGGTGTTCGATTCTAATCCATGCATTTCTGTATCTATCCTATGCTCCTACTACACTCTCTTGATTACCTTCATTTTATAATACATTTGAAATTAGTACATGTGGTCCATCTTTATCAGTATTTCACCACTTTAAGTACCTTGAGTTCCCATAGGAATTTTAGAATCAGTTTGTCATTATTGTTAAAAGGAAGTGTTTAAAATAGGTGGTTCCTATTTATAAAGGGATTGTGTCAAATGTATTGATTAATTTTAAGAGCTATTGCCATTTAAAAATATTAAATATTCCAATCTGTGATCACTAGATATCTATTTATTTGGGTTTTCTCAAATTTCTTTAAATAATGTTTTACAGTTTCAGAGTATAAGTATTGCATTTATTTTGCTAAATGTATTCCTAAGTATGTATTTTATTCATTTTAATGCTAGTCTAATTTTATTTCATTTTATTTTCATTAATTTTGTGTGTATTGCCAGTGTACAGAAATACAAATTATTTTGTACTTGATTATAAGTGACTTGCTAAAGTCAATTATTGATTCTAATATTTTTTTTTGTGGATTCTTTAGAATTTTCCATATACCAGATTATGTTATCTGCAAATAGAGATAGCTTTCTTTCTTTCCAATCTGGATACCAGACTAATTTTTATCATATATTTCATATTCCAGCTTGAAGATTCCTGTTATTCATTCATTCATTTTAATGGATAAATAATAAATTTATATATTTACGGACCACAATGTGATATTTTGATCTATGAATACACATTGTAGAAGGGTTCAGTTGAGCCAGTTAACATATGACCTCACCAACTTAAAATTTTATGGTAAGAGTGTTAAAAATATCTATTGTTTTAGCAATTTTGTTTTGTCATTATTATTAACTATGGGCACCTAGAGGACAACAAATCACTAAAATGTATCCCTAGTCTAACTGAAATTTTTGTACCTTTAATCAACATCTTCCCTTTCCCCCACTCTCCCCCTCTGCCTCTGGTAATCATATTTCTTTTCTTGTTTGTACAAGAAGTCTCTTTTTTTTCTCTTTATTCACTATTTATTTATATACATATGATCTAAATTTTCGGCAACACTGTTCTCTGTTATTTTATATTTTATTTATTTTTTTAATTTTATTTTACTTTAATGGTACATTTTAGATGTACATAGTGACAACATTCACCATAGGGGATTTGTACCTGTACATGACATATCTTGTTGCTTCTTTTTTTCCCATTCCCCTCCCCTCACCCATTCTTCCTCCCTATTTACAAAAGCTTTGTTTCCATTTTTTCTTTCCATTTCTTATTTCTCATGTCCTCTGTTCCTTTTCCCCTCCCTTGTTCCCTTTCCCATTTGGACATTTTCTTCCCTTTCCCAATATACATTTTAATCTTTATTTACACTTTCAGTTTCTCAAACCAGGGAAACTACGCGGTATTTAAACATGTGTGTCTGATTTATTTCACTTAGGAGTATGATCTCAAAATGCAGCTATTTACCTAGGAATATCTCAAGCTTATCGTTTTTTATGGTAGAGTAGTACTCCATTGTGTAAAAAAAAAAAAACCACATTTTCTTTATCTATTCTGCTGTTGATGGGCATTTGGGCTGTTTCCTAGATTTAGCTATTACAAACTGTGCTGCTATAAACATGGGTGTGCATATATCGCTGTGGTGTGATGCTTTTAATTCTTTTGGGAAGATACCAAGAAGGGAAATAGCTGGGTCAAATGGAATCTCTAGTTGTAGTTTTCTGAGGAATTGCCACACTGATTTCCATAGTGGTTGCACCAGTCTACACTCCCACCAACAGCAGAGAAGCATTCCTTTTTCTCCACAGCCCCGCCAGCATTTGTTATTGGCTGATTTGTTGATAACAGCCATTCTTTGTGGAGTGAGGTGGAATCTCAGGGTTGTTTTAATTTGCATCTCTCGAATGACCAGTGATGTTGAACACTTTTTCATATGTCTGTCTGTGTTTCTAATAAGAAGTCTCTTCTTACTATGGACAATGAACTCAAATAATACACAGAAATCTGTCATATTTAAATTATTCAGATACTAGAATAGGAAAAATTATGTCTATGTCAGACCTTGTGCTAACTGGTTCTTACATAATTTTAAAATTAAGAAATTTAATTTTTAAAGACTAGTTCCCAGCTCACGGCAAATAAGCAGAAAGTACAGGGAGCTCCCGTATGCTCCTGTCCCCACTATACACTGTCCCCACGTCATGAATGACAGATGCTCCACATCTTTGCCAGTATTTGATGTTGTCAGTATTTTAGACTGTGACCATTCTAATGGGTGTGTACTGGTGTTTCATTGTTGTTTTAATTTACAATTCCATAATGACATAGGATGTTCATCTGCTTACTTGAACCCGTATATTATTTTGTGGAAGTGCCTGTTGGAGTCTCTGGCCCATTTTTTAAATTTACTCATTTGCTTCCTATTGAATTTTAAGAGTTCTTGGTATATTTTGGAAAACAGTTGTTTAGCACATGTGGGTTTTTTCAAATATGTTCTCTTTGCCTGTGGTCGGTCTGCTCATTCTCTTAACATTGCCTTTGGAGAGCAGCATTTAATTTTCATGAAGTCTGGTTTACCAAATATTTCTTCTTCCGGCATCATTTAACAAATGTAAAACAGCCCTGGAAATAAGTATTAAGAATCTTTCTTATAGATGAGAAAACTGTGGGTCAGAGAGCTCAAAGCAGTGAATTTAAAATCCACAGTCCAAGTAGTGCTCTGAAACCAGGCTGATTTATTCAAGAATCAGATTTAAGGTGATGCAAAAAAATACTTTAGAAAAAGATTTTAATAAAGAGATAGCATACCAACAACCCTAAGTCTGTAGCTGGCCCTGGAGAATCATCCCATCGCACCTGGAGCCTCCTTGGGCGTGTCCTCCTGTACGCTCTGGCCCTACTCACTGCTGCCACGAAAATATCTTCTCCACTAATGGGCAGCTTGGTGGCTTCCTTCCCTTAATCACAGAAGAGGCCACTTCTTCCCAAGAACACGCTCAGTCTTGTCCAAATGGCCACTATTGCTTTTAATTGTCCTTTCACCCACCCCGCCCTACCCAAATCAAAATCTCCTGGATAAACAATAACACCAGTCATCTTCAAATGCGATAAAAATGTTAATGATTTCTACTTACAACCCGTTAAGTTGTTTAACAGTGATGTTTTGTAGGCATTTAAGTTGACATACATTAATTTGGCATTTTCTATTTTTTTCTTCTATTGGTAACCAAAACCTATGCCAACATTTATATATTTTTACATTTTCATGTATCCTTGAAAAGATCACATACTTTGGCCAAGTTGTGGTTACATTTGTCACTGGGAAAAAAATGTAACACAGTCCCTTTTCATTGCCCCTTTGGTCGGTACTTTTAAATGACTGATCTACCAAGCCAACTACACTCATCTCACTTTAATTAAAAAAGGGCACTCACAACCTTATAGAATTGATATGACTGGATTCAAATGCACAAGATTCTTGCTTTCAGTTAGATCACTCAGACACATCACAGAGAGAAGTGTGACAATCACTGGGCATTTAGATGCTTTGAGCACAGATTAATAGCTCCTTCATCTCAACCCCTGGGATATGTGGACCTCGATTGGGAGTCTACTATATGGGAATATTAAAAGTCTCTTTCAGTTGTAGCATTTTATGAAAAAGAAACAAAAAATATAGCCAAGAACATTATCTCAGCTTCACTGTAATTAGCTCTTGTTTCTCTAGCTAATAGCCTGATTACTTGTCCCTTTCCATTGGGTCTCTAGTTATTTTCACAGCTTAAAACTCTGCTTGTTTATGTCTATACTTACTTTGCAGGTGATAATTGCCTCATTATCAGCTTTGTTTTTCTTTTTTCTTCTTTTTTTTTTGCTCCTTACTTTCTAAGATTTTTCTAAGTTTTTCCTAGGCTTTCTTATGTTCCTTTCTTTTTGAGTGCTTCACATTCCTTAAGAACTTTATCCCAGGCATCAGAGCTTCCTTAAAGGAGTCTATATTTTCACTCATTCAACAGAATTATCAAATAAGACATATCATTTCCTCAGAGTGTTTAAATGATTGACTTGCCAGACCACCTATGTTTACCTTCTCACCTTCTTACTACACATCAGACATGACACAGCATGCTAAGGATATAGCAGTAAATAATCAAATGCAGTCATTGTGTTAGTTTTTCATCATCAGGGCAAAAATACATGAGAAAATCAACTTACAAAGAGGAAGGATTTATTTTGTCTTGTGGTTTCAGGAGTTTCAGGGTTGGGTCACTCGGCCCTGTCACTCTGGATGTGTGGTAAGGCAGAGCATTGCGAGAGGGGATGGACAGCAGAGCACTGTGAGAGGGGATGGACAGCAGAGCACTGTGATAGGGGATGGACAGCAGAGCATTGCGAGAGGGGATGGACAGCAGAGCACTGCGAGAGGGGATGGACAGCAGAGCAAAGCTGCTCAGCTCATGGTGGTCATCAGGCAGAGACAGAGAGAAGAGGTCAGGGTCCTAGTACCCTCCTCAAGGTTAACTCCTCTCACTAGGCCCCGACTTCTAAAGGTTCTGTCACCTCCCAGTAGTTCCACAGGCTGAGGAACGGTTAACACGTAAGTCTTTGAGGGACGCTTCAGGGCCAAACCATAACAGTCAGTAATTTAGTTTCGGGTGGATGACTGATTCAGAACTAGACTACCAGTCACACCAATAAATAATTATACATTGTGATAACTGCTATAAAGGAAAGGTGCAAGCTGCTATAAAAGTCCATCGAGGGGACCTAAGAATGGGTCGATGAAGGATGCCCCAACGAGGTGGTGACACTGAGCTTGACAACCAAAGTGTAGGTGGGAGTTAGGGGAGGAAATTCTGAGCAGAAGTAGTGTTTAGAAAGTCAGCGAGGTTTTCTTCTCAGTTTTGCATTTCACAGAAGCAAACATATTTGCTAAGTCGATATAAAACGTTTTTTCACTATTGCTGATAAAGGAAGCTGCTGGATGAGCCCCAGTAGTCTATTTTGGGTAAATTTTCATATAGGTAAATAAAGCAGTGACTGAAGGAGATATGAACACATCCGATCCCTTAACATCTTCTCGGAATGTTGCTTTCCTGATGAAGGAGTACTAGTGTTCTGAGCAAGTTGCCACAAATTATATCAAAGAAATTATTTTCTTTCTTGTCTTTTGCTGTTCCTTATTCGGTAATGGAAATGCTCTGGCGCTCAGCCATCACACTTTCGTCTTGTTCTTGGAATCATAAGTTCTCAAGCCTGGTTACACATGAGAGTAACTTTGGGCAGTCTATAAATTGTAGGATTTCCTTAACTAGTTCCAGAATCAGAACTAGTTCTTAGGAATTACAATATCCCTAAGACTCAAATAATCCATACTATAAAAAATGTAAAAGCATCTTGGATGATTATGTCCTGAGAAAAGACTGGGAAATCCTATTCCACAATCTTGAGCAAGTTACTCACCCTTCCCATGACTCAGTTCCCAAAATGTAAGATGAGAACCCTAACAGTACTTACCTTATGAGGTTGTAATCAGTATAAAAAGAGGTAGACAATTTTGACTCCATGTAACATATTTAGATAGGAATCAAAACGCTGAAGAAAAGGGTAGCTGTAGGCACTTTAGAAACTCAGACTTGTCACAAATCTAGACTGGCTTCCCATGAGTCATCTCTGGTTCTGATTTGTGAGGTGGCTTTATGAGCGCTCTACCAGT
The DNA here is from genome assembly GCA_004026905.1 of Hystrix cristata. NCBI lineage: Eukaryota > Metazoa > Chordata > Mammalia > Rodentia > Hystricidae > Hystrix > Hystrix cristata. Next base: position 44,098 of record PVJO010008342.1, on the reverse strand, counting down.
GCAGAGCTGAGTGCAGCACTGTGGCTATCATCTACAATTCCAAACGCTGCCTCCGGGCCTCCTTGAAGTAGCGCCTCCACTATGACTGGTCTGAGGTCAGTGAACCCTGGACCACACTTTCCCTGGGACAGGGGAAGGTCTGTAGTGTAGGGTAGACAATCAGAACATTTATTTCCATAGCTACAGAAACTGATACATAGGTTAGTAGAAGACCCCAAAGAATATATGAGAGTCTATTTCTCAGTTATTGATATGAGTACCAGGAGAGAACGGGTCTCCCTCCTTTTCTGTCTGTCTCTGTCTCTGTCTCTGTCTCTCTCTCTCTGTCTCTCTCTTTCTCTCTCTGTCTCTCTCTCCAACTGCTATTGATAAGGGTGATTGCAGCCTGGAATTTCCCATTGAAATGCAGGAGACTGCTGGGCATGACAGTATACAGAGGAAAGCAGAACCACAAGAAGAAGCCAGAGTTGGAGAGGGTCATGATGATGACACTGTTGGAACTCTGGAACTAGCTATTCCTTAAACTGCTGTAGATTTCCCAGGGCCTCTGGTGAAAACGTCTCACCTAATGTGTGTATGTGTATATGTATGTATGTGTGAATGTATGTACGTAAAATCTCTCTGTTGGGTTAGTGCATTTGAAGATAGATTTCTATCACTCAAAACCCAAAGTTCTTTACAGTACGTTTTGGTGTTTTTCTCACAAATTAGTGATCAATACAGCTTTACAGTGTTCTGGGAAGCTGTGTTTGAAGCCTAAAGTGAGAGAGGCTGAAGCTCTCATCTTCTAATAAATCAGGGAAATGAAAGCAGAAATATAAATGAGAAGTAGAGACAGGATGGTCCCTGCTTTAGCACTTTTTATTATAATTATGAGTAAACAAATACATCAGCATATTTAAAATAAGAGAATTAGAGAAATTCAATATAAAAGGTTTAAAAATTGCTTTTACTATGTGAACTGCTCAGAAATTTTGCTGCTGCCCAGACGTGATCCCAGATTTGTGTGGGCCAGTTAAGTGAATTGCCTTAATAAAAATGTTCCTGCAACTTCAATAAGAGATTTTGTCTTATATTAAAACTTTATGGTATTGAGTTCTATTGTGACTAGTGCTCTATTCAAAGCTACACTGAGTGCAAACTGGAATAGGATTACAAACATTAAAAGTTAACGAAAAAATCAGCCTTGTAGATTCAATAACAACAAAAGGAAAACAAAAAGCAAGAGGGAAAGAAATAATTATGTTATGCTAGTTTTGCTTAAGATTCAGGTAATTTTTTTTTCTGTTGAAATTAACATCCTCTACCAGGGTAATTAGCCCTTAGACTTACTAATAAACATGTTTCATATCCAACTAGTAAGAATTCCAAAGCAGAAAGATGGAGGTACAAAAGAGCAAACAGGAAAAAGGAAAAGAGCATAGGAAAACATTAGCTTTTATCATACAATCTATCATTATGTTCAGGCACATCAAAGCTGTCTTTATCTGGTTATAATACAAAGAAAAAGATATGAACTCAATACATCTCCAGCTTGATCACTCAAAGAAAAAAAATGCTGAAAGAACAGTTGTAAGGGGACAAGAAGATCGACATTTTATAGCTGGAAGGAAACTTGAATAGCCTCTACCATAACTCCATTATGTTTCAGATCAGGGAACAATTCTAGAAGAGCTGAGGGCTTTAGCCAAAGCAATGCAGCTGCCCAGTGGGGGCTCTTTTGGTGCTAAGCAGCAACCTATTCCCTCTCTTAAATATACAGCTACTAGAAATAGCATTCAGATCAGGCAAAGTTCTTACAACAGACATTTCTCAGAATTCCTAATGCGGAGATTGTGCCAGTGCTGAGGATCTGTTCTGATTATGTGATTCTGGAACTGGGGAATAAGCACAGGATGGGACTTGGACCACGAAGCCACTATGAGATGCACCTATGCTAAAACTCTGTTGTTCACCTGCCCTACCTTAGCCCTTTTGGGACTTAAGAAACAACACCCTGAAGTGTGGTCCCTTGACACATGGAACTGAAGAAATGGTCTTTGAGTTAAGTGCTACTAAGTGTGTTTTGCTTCTCCCTCTAGTCCAGCGCTGGGGAACCCATGGCATGCGTGCCACATCGGGCTCTTTGTTACCACTGAAAGCTCTATGAGCTTCGCCATCTCAAAAGCTCCCTTTTCTGCCAGCGAAAACTTCTTCCACATGAGCAACTGTCCTAATTTCCACCCTTAAGATTATCTCACCAAATAACCGGGAAAGATTCAACTACCAGAGATGAGAGAGACTAAAATTCCTCACCACACCCAAACAGGCTTTTCATCTGTTCTTCCAGGGCAGCTCTGAGAGGCCAGCCTGGCGACTTTCTCTGCACAAGATACCCTCTGTTTGCAGTGAACTTCTGCCCTTCACCTCTCCCCGCCCTTAACTTGTTTGTCACCACCTCCTCCTCTTCCCTCTCTCCTGTGAAGAATAGTATTTAAGTTTCAACCATCTGGCCCCTTTTTTGAGTTTTACATTTTGCATATATGTTAATAAATTTATTTTGCTTTTCTCTTGCCATGATGTCTTTTGTCACAGGGGGGTGGCCTTGACCCTTTATGTTGGGTGGGAAGGGGACAACACTTTTCTACCTCTATAGTCCTGTCTCTGGCAGTAATATTTTGGGTCTCCTGAAATTACTGTCAAGTCAGAGCCAGGCTCAGCATTGCCTCAAAATCTGAGTATCTCTTTTACTCCCACGCACCACCACTTGGCAAAAGGCCATAATATTCAGAAGTATCCACGTAAGTATTCTGGAATTATATAGGTTCGTTTTTCAAAACGAAAATTTCGCATTTATAAAAAATAGTTCCTAATGACACAAAGATAGGCTTTCATGCCATAGGTTTAGTAAAATCCCACAGGAGTAGAACAAAAAAAGGGTAGAAGCCTGATGAGGGCTAACAGGCAATGGGGAGAAATGTCAAAAACCAGGAATGATTTGCTTGTTTCTCCAGGAGTCCTTGTTAGTTCTTAGAACTGCTGGGAGCAGCTGGCTCCAAAGCTGACATAAACACTGTGACCACAGAAGAGAACATTTTTCTACACTGACATCGGAAATGTCGCTGGCTAGGACCCAAGGAGATAGCCAGGCTCAGTGACAAGACTGCTCTTTGCAAAGTGCCACCACTTTTTCCAGTTTTGGAGCTGGAAACTTCACACTGGGCCAGTGAGATGAAATACTTGGCTGCCACATTTTTCTCAATTTGTCTCTTGGGAACTCTGTCTCCTCTCTGCAACCCTTGGCCATCAGTGATTCTCATGACTATTTGCAGAATACAAATGCAGGTAGATAAACGTCTTTATGGAGTAACAGGGGGCTGACAACAGTGGACTCAGCAAAAGGAACACAACTATTTGAAGTTGGCCTAATGATGCCCATCCTGGTGCTACTCACTGTGCACACATAAGAAACGTAACCACCCAGAGGGTCCCCGAAGCCCAAACTGAATAAATGAATATTTAAGAATTCCAGGTGCTAAAAATACACCTGAGATCTCATTTTCCTCTTAGTCAGAAATTGCTTCGGGGTAGAAGCTTCTTTCTTTGCCTTCTGAAATCCAACATCAGCCAAGTGAACTTGGCATCTTGGCAGAAATCAAGGAGAACCTGACTGTTGCCAACTGTAAACAGAGAATGTGAAATCTGAATATAAGAGGTACAAGAGAAAAGCTGCCTACCTGTTGCTGTGAATTTAAAAAGGCGATGCTATTTACATTTCAATGGGTCCTACCACAGTAGAATTGGGATCTGTTCAGAGTTTTTCAAATGCGTGCCTACCCATTACCAACTCAGTCTGGCTAATGCAACTCAGAGAGGAGAACAGAATTAAAACCTACTAAATTTCCTGATGACAACTAGTCTTCCATCAATTTTGTCATCAATTACAGATTGCTAATAACGCTTCACTTTTTTCTGAAACCATGGCGTCTTGCTTTTCAGATGTGGAACATCAGGTTGTAGTTATGTCTTTTCCCTTATCTTTTTTTTTTTTTTTTTAGGTTATCAGTCTTACTACCATGTATCCAAAGCAAACCCGGAATCTCTACCTAATTTTCTGTCAGTGGTTCACTGAATAGACTTCTGATTTCTGTTGATTATTGAATTGCTTTGGGGATAGATCTAAAATGCAAGCACTGACCCTTAATGTCAACCATAAAATTCTGAGTCCAAAATTCTGAGGCAATTTCATTGTTTACAATATATTGCTGGCAGTACGGCTAATAAGCAGCCTGACCGCTTTATGAATTTGTCTCTCTCTCTTGAGCAAACTTAAAACAAGGCTGAGTAAAGCCTACATTGGTTCACTGAGTGTATGAAAGCTGCCTGTTACTCTTGTTTTCTCCTATTACCAGATATTCTTTGGTGTTATAAATCTGAATCAAGCTTTCAAATCGAGAAATTTTCTTAGTGATACTAAGTATGTTTTTTCCTAGCTAGTTGTTAGGCAATGGGTCACACAGAAAGCAATGAGAATGATTTATGCAAAAAATCATTCCTACTTTTAAGTATATTTCATATCATAAGACATACAAAATTATGTGAGCATAATTTATACAAATTAATGATTCATAATAAGTTGGCTATAAAAGTAATTTGAAAGCTGCTTATAGGAGCATGAAATATGTAAGTATTTATGTCTATTGTTTTTCACTTGCAAACAACTATTAATTGCTAATGTGCCTCGGGGGTACTTGATAAGCATCGTATAATTCTACACTTATCATGGTGATATTTTTATTAAGAGTACATTTAGGCATTTTCCACAAGTACTGGGCTCAGGGTACAGCCACGGGATGGGAAAATGGGTGGTTACTCTCTGCCCTTTCACTTCTCTGAATAAATCAGAACTGTTCTGAGGTCAATTTCTGGTCTTTTTAATTTTTTTGAAAAATTAATGAGGAAAATTCTCTTTCCTCGGAGATTCATTACTAACTTTGTAGCCAGCATCCACCCACGTAACAATTAAATGTCATCGGAACAGAAGCGAATGACATTTTCACAGGATATGTTTTGTTCTTTTCCTGAGAGGGGCCCGAACAAACAGGAAGCTTCATGAGAAGACAGCTCTCAGTGTCACTGATCGTAACTGTGGCCCTGTGCTCTTCCTTACTGCTTTTAAAAATCACAACTACTATAGAAAACAGTTTGGCACTGCAGGTCACACAGACAGGCCGCCCAAGTGAGTTTAAATGTTCTGGAAAACAAAGACATTTCAGAAGGCTAACAATGAGTAAACTAGGAAGGTGAGAGTTACAACAAAATGGAAGTTTAAACTATAACATTTTTTAATATTACACTACAATTGAATTATCCTATTACTAAAATACTATGTGATGAAGTTTTGCAAAAGTATGTCACTATGATGGAGGACGATTACGTGCTCTTCTGTCCGTGAAGTGAGATGTTGGATTCCCATCAACGCTGATCTAAAACATCGTTTTCATGGTTAAGAAGCTGGGGGACTGCTATCTGATTAAGAGAAAAGGCACACCTATATTTGTCTTCCAAGATTACTAATCTGATTTTTTCCAAAGTGAGTTAAGGAAATCTCCCTATTGTGGCCAAGGAAAGCACATGCAAAGACCAGGAGATCCAAGGTGAAGTGTCTCTCTCATGCCGCCCCTGCAGATCTGGATGAGGGTGGTGAATGTGATATTAAAACACACTCTGAATCTAGCATCACAAGCGCTTTAACAGGGAAATATAGGGAACGCATAGGAGGAGCAACTTCAAAATTTGAGAAGCAAGAAATGTTCTAGAGACACCTGCCGAGGCCTAGGTTTGAGAGGTCTGATGGACAGTTGTAGAAATTGAAAGTTTAGAATGGCTGGAGGCTTAGTGGAAGGTGAGCAGTGTGGACAGAGGCAGCCTGAAGTGCCAGCTACAGGCATATTGCTAAGGGCCTTGATGGCCAAATGATGGAACTTAGGTTTGGCCAGAGAGACACCAGGAGGAGGGGCATAAAGAGCTTCAAGCAGATGGCTAATCAAGTTTCCATGTTTGCATCTTACTGGGCAGTGATATAGGGGCAAAGGTGGGTAGTCGAGGGAAGGCTGCTTCAGGGGCTGCTGTAGCAATCACAGAAATGCTGCCTTGTAATACAGACTAAGGTGCTCTAATGAGGCAGGGAAGACAGAAAGATTTGTCTGTGTTTATTTAGCAGAAGAGGAAAATGAAGGCATTGCTAGTGGCAACTAAGAGTAACTGCATCAATAGTGAAGTATGTTGGAGGCCAAACGGACTTTGGAGAAAAATGACAAATTTAGCTTTGTTCTTATCGAGTGAGAAAGACTGGATTTCTACAGGTGACCACACGGGGAACAGAGTGAGACCTGAAAGAGGGCTGGAGGGTAGAATTCTGGGGAAGGTTGGTATGTAAGGTAGGAGCAAAGGAACAAAGTAATCTGGAGAAGAATGCGTGAATGCAGCCAGAGAAGAGAAGGAAAAGTGGAAGAGCGTATTTCCACAGTGGGCAAGGCAAGGTGACATGCAAGAGGCGACCCGGATCTAGAGCTGAAGGGAGCTCAGCAGGGGAGGGGTGGGAAAGGCTCACTGGGCTAGAGGTGGGAAGGCTGCTGGGGAGAAGGGACCTGTGGTGATGAGTGCAGACTGCAGGAAGTAAGGGCAAGCAGGAGTAACCAAATGGACACGGCGATTATGCAAAAAGAGGTAGGAAGTTAAAGAGAAGGGAAGGGCTAGATTTGGGCAATAGGGAAAATATGGTTAAAAGAATCGGCTAGTTGAACGAAGTCTCGCCCTTTATTTAAAAATGACTTGTGATTTCTTTACAAGATGTATACCTCTTTAATTTGTCATGAACTAGATGCCGTGACACCCAAGCCTGCAGCTGCTGGGTTTATTCTTAAAAGATCTGTTTGGAAAAAAGCCACAAAATGATTGCTCCAAGGGACACTGGCTGTATACTAGCGACATTTCTTCTGAAGTCTGGGGCGGTCTTCACATATGTTCTTCTCAGAGCAGATTTTCAGCAGAAGAACAGAAAACTCTTGCTGTTCCTGACCATGCCTCTGGGTGCCGGACTTCCTGACAAGGCCCCGGATGGCACGGTTATGCTCAAGCCACTTTGGGAAATGAGTATTTCAAAGTGTTGTGACCCCTCTTGGGTTTGAAAGGGGAAAGGGGGAGAAGAGGAAGCCAAGTGCAGAGGAAGGAGAAAAGTACTGGGGGGAAGAAGTAGTTATCAGGAAGCATGTTTTAGGGCCAGCTTTCTGGCTTTCTAGCTACGTAAATTGAAGCCTTTCTGTTGCTCCTCTGTAAAAGGTGGAGTCTGGGACCAGATGACGCTTTGGCATTTGAACAAGTTTATTTTTATTAGGAAAATTAGAGTTTGGAGTAGGCGATATTATATACCAAATCGATACTTGCTAGCGGAATCTAACTTTTCTGCTGCCATGAATTATAATATAGTGAGTGAGGTCTTTACACTCACACTCAAAGTCTATACTAAGGACCTGGTGATTATTCTAATCGATTTTCAATGAACTGTTAACGACTCCACTGGCACACCAATAAAGAAAAACACACTGTGAGGACTGTTTCAGTGCCTTATATTTTTCTGCTGTAATTCTGAATGGAAATTGGTATATTCAAATAAATCTTCCTCTGTATATTTTACTAGAGTTATCAGTGAACATATGTAGTTTGAAGAAGTCCTAATTTGGATTTGTGTAAGCAGAGGAAAAAGTAACAATATGGCACAGAGCACTGTGAAGTTGATACGGTTTTGGAGAACATACAATTCCCCCCTGTATAAAAACTCTCAAGCATACAAACAAAGAAATTATACAATCATATTCTTAGAAGAAATTATGTATGATAGCAAAAAACATTACAAAATGATTTTAGCATGCATCAACTGTACACTGGATATATAAATTGCAGCATATTCACATAATTAAATATGATCTAGAAGTTAAGTGAATGAATTAGAGTTACACATGTCAATGTAAATGAAGTCTCAAAAAAACTACTACTTTTGAATGAAAAAGCAAACCATGAAAGGGTACATATGTAGATAGACTTCTTGTATATAAGTTTATGAACATAAAAAGGAATACATGCATGTGTTAAAGAATTATAGAGGCATGCACAGAAATATGGTGAAAAACATCAAAGTTAGGATAGTAGTCAGGAAGCTAAGAAAGAAGGTACGGAAAAGGGAGAAAATAAACCACAATCTGGAGTGATTAACTGACGTGTTCAAGAACAGAAAACAGGTCAGAAATCAGTAGCTGGGCTCGGCACATTCCATTACACTTCCCACCTCACAGATGGAGAGCTTCTGAGATTTGTTAATGTCACCTTTTTTTTTTTAACTTTTGTGATTTTTTTTTTTACTGTTTTCAAAATCTTTGATCATTTTAATGTTTTCTCTTTTCTTAATTTTTAAAAATTAATACATAATAACTGTACATATTTATGGGGTGCAGTGAGGTATTTCAACACATGTATATATGTGTACTAATGAAATGTGGATAATTCTCATTTCTCTTTATTTCTCTAGGCTTGGGTCCTTTGAGTTACTTTTTTCTACATCTTCAAAAAATGTGTATCCAAGACTTAGCTATTACAAATTGTGCTGCTATGAACATGGTTGTGCATAAATCACTGTGATATGATGATTTTAGAAGATGTGGTTTTTCTACACAATGGAGTACTACACCGCCATAAAAAAGGATAAACTAGAGTCATTTGTATGTAAATGGATGTTCCTTGAGAACATACTATTAAGTGAAATAAATCAGACACTTATTAGTACACATCGAATTGTTTCTCTGATATGAGAAATCATAAGTGTAAATAAGGACAAAGGGGTAGAATATGTATTATGTTTAAAAAAAAAGAGAGAGATAGTATTCAAAAGAGAGAACTAGATAGGGAAAAGGGGGCTAAAGAAGAAGGTTAAAAGAAAAGTAAGATGAAAGGGGAAAAAATGGTAAAGTGTAACTACACTTGTTGCAAATAGGGAGGGGTGGGTGAATGGAAGGGAGGGGAGGGGAAGGGGGGAAGAGGGGGGAAAACCAAGATGTATCATGTACAAGTACAAAATAACCATGTTGATTATGATCATTACGTATACAACGTACCAATACATGTTCTTGGTAAAAATAAAAAATTTAAAAAAAAATGTGTAATAGTTACTGTGAGTTATAGTTGCCCTACTGTGCTGCAGAGCATTGGAACTTACTTCCCTTATGTAGTTGTATTTTGGTACCTGTTGCCATGTCCTTTTATCCCTCCATCCTCCTAACCTTCCTAGTCCTTAGGATGTAGTTTCTACACTCTTTTACTATCAGATTGCAGGAGGTTTTTAAATCCTTCACATGTGAGCGACAACATGTAGACTTTTCTTTCCAGATCTTGCTTATTTTACACAATGCCCTCAGTTCCATTCATTCAGCCACAAATGACAGTATTTCAGACTGTCATAAACATGTATCTCTGAAAAATGCAGAGCTAAGCATCAACCTCATTTATCTTCCCTCACTTAGCTGAGCTTCGATGTGGGTTCACTCATCCAGCCAAGATTTACTGAGCATCTACCATGTCCTGGGTGCCATCCCGTGTGGTAGGCCACAGTGGTAGGCAGGAGTATCTTGTTGTCTGTAGTGTAAAAGGGATTAAAGTCAGTAAAGGAAACTCTTCTATGCCATTTACTGCTTTACTCTATCTGAAGGGTTGAGCAGAGCTCATGGCGTCCACTATGAGGCTTTCCTGAAATTCAGCAAGCCCTTTTTAGAAAGCAGGCTGCTCAGTGATGATAGGAAAGAAAACTAAGAAAAACGGCAAGAGTAGTGATGGACCTTCCAAGAAGTGTGCTATGCACGTGTGTCACAAGCATATTTGGAGAATGAAGGTGTGCTAGATTTTTAAAAAATCAATTTAAAGGTGTAAATCTTGCTGACATCAAGATGAAATAATTTCAGCCAGATCCAGACAATGTTAGACCTGGTAGATTATGAAGGATAGCTGGCTGGCAGTCTGAGGCAAGTACTGCCTCAAACTTTCTAAAATCCCACAAGAAAATTCCTTCATGGTCCTCATGCACCCTGCGCTTTGCACGCTTTGCCAACACATGTTATCTTTACCATTCTTTACGACTGCGGTGATTCGGGTACGATGCTCTGAAAACACTTGCCCAGCAATGGCACCTCCACCAGTGAGCTGACTCCGACTCCTGCCTCTGGTCTCCAGGACGAACGGCATTTGTATCCAAGTAGGTTAGGTGAACTTTCCCGTTTTTGCTAGTAAAACATTCCCACTGCTTTAATCTTTTTGTATATGTGCATAGTTTGCTATGGCACTTTTATTCCCATTGCAATGCTATCCCTGCATAAACTCAATTAATCATTTGAGAATCTCTCTCTATTTGTTATTTGGTTTGACAAAGGATCGACGCTGTTGCAAAGCTTGGCTGTTGAACACTAGTCAATTTCAAAAGATTTTTAAGCAACTTGAAAGCCATTAGTCTGTCAGTTCTGTGGCTTGAGGGGAAGCTGGGGGAACAGCACTGAACCCGACGGGAGACTGGGACACCCGGGGTAGAGTTAAGGCAAAGCCCAGAGGGACCATTGAGTTATTGACAGCAGGCCGAGGAAGAATAAACGCTGGATTTTGGGGATGCTGCAAAGTGAGGAATGAAACTGGCTGCTAGAATCAGAGACAGCTGCGGTTACCCTGGAGATCAACATGTAAGTTTCTTGTCATCAGGAAGCTTCCATGAAACTGGGAGAGTTAGAGCATATGTAAGCGACTGAACAATGAGTAGAGATTAGGCTGAGAATCACAAAATAAATTTAAAAAAATAATACAAACAACATGTGGTAATAGAAAAATCTGGGGCTATCTACTTACACAGGATATTTAAAAATGGTAACTTGAAGGAGTTAGAAACACCAACTATGGAAATATGCTCCAGGAAGAGGATCAGCTAACACAAGGGTGGGATGTGGGGACGTGGGGACAATCGTGTACGAGGACGATCAGGCACGGCAGTGTCCAAAAGCAGGCAGCAGGAGCAAATGATCATTTGATTAAAAAATGCTTGCCACACACGGCAAAATAAGAGGAAGTAATTCGAACAAGTGACTTTTTAAAACAAAGAGATTTTATACACCAGAGACTATGATTGACAGTAAACACGAAGTCCTCCCATGTGAAAGTGGCTGTGTTGTAGTTCAGGTAGACAAAGATGGCCCAGGAGAAAATACAATCTTGGAATAGCAACATCACAATCAGGATGAACAGCCTAATTTTGGAGAAAGAGAATATACAGTCTCATTGGAGAGGCTCAGGAGCAAAGAATTATACCAGTCCTGTCTGAAAGTAAAACTTTATATGCCAAAAATATGGTTCAATGTAGAGAAATAGTATATTTAGTTTAAAGAGAAAACAAGATGAAGTCTCCCTAGAAAATGTAAGAAGACCAGAAATTAGTTTGTTGTGAAAACTATAGTCAATTATCTGAGAGAAAGCAGTAAGTTGCCTTTCCTTTGGCAGAAATAATAAGCTTGTAGCCACTACCTTTTGCATTTACACTTACAAAGGTAGGAGGGTTAAAATACAACTGAGACCACAGGTGTTTGCTGTGATTTTGAAAAAGAAAAAAAGTCAAGTAAAGAAAGTACCCATCCATTTTGGTTATTATGGTATTGATAACAGCATGGAGGATTTAAATAGAACCCTGACCTCCAGAAAGTTCACATCACCGAACAAAGAGACATAGTTCTCAAGCAAAGCATGTCCTGTAGAACTTGGACTGGTGACAACAAAGATTGAATCCCAGGCCTCAGGCCTGCTAAAGACGTGCTCTACCACTGAGCTACACTCCAGACCCAGGTTGGAGTCTAGCTACACAGCTCCTTCACAAGCTGCTCGTGATAATTCAGCAAAATAGCTGACCTTGGGTCCTAATGCTGAATCCTAAATTCCAATATCAGTACTGATTTATTGTACATCAGAAAAAAACTGGTATAAACCGGCAAAAAGCCTATTTGGAAATAAGAAAGACCAGTAAAAGTGTCTGACTAAAGTATAGATACAAAACATTACCAATAAATGGCTAAAAATTATTTGTCTTGGATAAAAATGCAAAGAGGTTGTTTGGAAGGATTTTTATAATATAGGATAACCTCCAGGGAGCTCTTTGTTTGAAATGGCTGAGATAAAACTTGATTCCAAAAAGTCTCAGAAAAAAACATAATGTAAACTTTTAGATGGGAACCGTAACTCTTCACTACTTGATAAACTGTATTAGATATGTATATTTCTCACACAAATTATACACAAGAATAGTATGAATCATGTTGTAAAAGGAATGTAGAGTAAATGCTGTGACTCCGATGAGACTGACTTGGCTTGTCTTCTTTCATGAAACAATTAAAAATCTGTTGTTCTCATTCTTCGTACAAATAATCAGGCTGTGTGATGGGAGAAGGGTGACCTTCATGGAATGTCAGAGGGTGAGTAAACAGAGGTTAAGGATGTAAGTTCCACTAATTAATACAATTAATACCTTGTGCTTCCTAAGGAGGTTGTTGTAGAGTGGAGTGAATGCCTTGAGAAAGTTAAATTTTTCTTCCTAGCAATATTCAAAAACAGTCTATGTAAACATTGGGCTAGGAAGTTGGAAAACCAACATAAACATTATTTATCAGCCCATACAACAAAAACTATTGAGCACCTACCACATATTAAGTTCCATGCTAGAGAAAGGGGATGCCAGGCTAAGTCAATCGGAGTAGGTCACTGTCTTCAGGGAATTCATAAAAGAGAGGAGGATATGGACAATAAATGGGTCAAAAAATACATATTAAACAAACAACTGCTGATTGTGATAATATCTGAGGGAGGGAGGGAAGGAGGAAGGGGGAAGGGGGGAGGGAGGGAGGGAGAGAGAGAGAGAGAGAATGAGAGAGCAATGATTTACTTGCAGGGTGGTCAAAGTGACATTTGATCTAAGTCCCAACAGGTGAGAGATGTGGGTGAAAGAAGAGCATCCAGCTTCTGAAACTGTGAACTTTGAGTCAGCAAAGGGCTTGGCTTGGTAGAGGAAAAGATATGGAGGATGCAGCTACAGCACATCCTGTTCTATGGGCTCCCAGGATGGCTTTTGTTAAAATGAAAGCAGTACCAGCACCACTGAAAAATTTTAAACAGGGAGTGATGTAATTGGACTTACATTTAGAAAAAGAAACAAGTGATGACCGAGCTGGTTTTCTGTTGCTGTAACTGAGTGCCACAGACTAACTATTTATAAAGAATAAAGGTTTACCTAATTCATGGTTCTAAAGAATGGGAAGTTTATAATCAGGTGCTGACCCTGGTGATGTCCTTCTGGATGATAGGGGCTCTCCATACAGTTCTGAGGCAGCCAGAGCACCACATGGCAAGAGGGACTGAGCATCCTAACTCGCGTCCCTCTTCCTCTCCTTACAAGGGCACAGACTCTTGGATTAGGGTCCCATCCTCATGGCCTTATTTATCCTTAGTTACTTCCCTCCCAAAGTCTCACCTCTAAGGGCCAGAGATTTAAGTTTCCATCCTCTTCATAACTCACAATGGGAATTAAGTTTCCCCATGAGTTTTGGAGGTGGGATTCAGACCACAGCAAGTGGATTCCACAAGATGTTTACATTCCTTTCCAAACCCAAGCTTCTGACTGTAGCACGGCAGGGTCTTAGCTCTGTCTTACTGCATGAACAAAGCGAACAAAGCGGTCACACACCATGTGTTTTGGCAGGAAGATTCCACCCAGAGAAAGAGCACCAAATTCGTATTTAAACAGGAGCTGTGAGAGGTGGAACTCTCTAGAACTTGAGCAACTAATCCTAGAATTTAGAATGAGCGCTTTCATCACAGAGTCATTCTTACGATTTGTCCTGAAATGGACTCCTGGTCTGGTCCTTGGGGCTTGCTCACCCCTGCCCCTGACTCTACTGCACTCCTAGCAATTCTATCATCGGCCACTGCCCGACTCTTTCCCTTTCTCTTGATCCCAACTCATTATTTTGTCCCATTATGGAGGGCCCATCTCCTTTCTGTCATAACAGACAGTCCTTTTAGACCAATGCACTGGCCTGGACGCAGGACCATCTTGTCCCTTATGACAGTAAGGGAGAATAAATCTGGCTCACGGTTATATCCCTCTACTCAGCACAGAGCTTGGCGTCCCTGAATGTTACGTCCTTGAGACATACTGTCGAAAGGCTGAATACCTGACCTCGGACGCACCCTACAGAGACATAAAATGCTGCTAACAGTGACCCTCTCTTTGCACTCAAGCCTACCATCCTCCTTCTGCTGTCTACACTGAATGGCCCTGTGCCACTTAGATTCTCCCAACCATGCTAACTGGGCCTAGAACTAAGTCTTTTCTCTTTCCCTTTAATCAGTTGAGGCACAAGCTTGAGCACAATTTGGTCTTTCTAAATTGGCTGAGTCTTAGTCGTGACAGCTCAGAACATGCAAGCCTGCAGATGCTCCGCATTATTTCTAGAATAGTACGTTATGTTCACTGTATGGTGCTGCCTGCCAGGCACCACACTGAGCAGTCTGCAAGCGCCGGCTCCTTTAATCCTCACTGTAGCCCTGCGAGGCGAACAGTCTTATTCCTGTTTTACTGATGAGGAATTTGAAGCTTACAAATATTAGGAAATTCCTCAGTCACAAAACTAAGAAGTAGGACTTGTAAGCTCTTCAAGATCCTTGAGAGTGGAAAATGTGTACGCTTAACTACAAAAAATAGTATGAAATAAATTTGTAACGATAGATCAAGACACAAGCACAAAGAAATGGATCATATAGGGGTTGGGGATTTAGCTCAGTGGTAGAGCGCTTGCATAGCAAGTGCAAGGCCCTGAGTTCGATCCTCAGAACCCCCCCAATATAAAAAGTACATCATATTATGGAATGCTCTCTCCCATGACTGGACAGATTTTAATTTATGCATCATATATTTTCCCACTTCAGTTTCAAAAGAATGTTTCTATAATCATCTGCCTGCAAATCAGAATACTTTAAAGATGTATTTTGACTTTCTAAACCATTTTAATAGAAAAAGCCCAGGAAAACCAAGAGACTTGGAAAACAGTCCAAAGGTTAGATTTTAAAAGTTTCAAACATAAGGTGAGAAACTACAAGTTCTCATCTGTAACTGAAATGTATATGAGACAAAAACCAACCCGGTCATAAAATTATGTCCTAATTAGGGGACCAAAAGGAGCTCATCTTACAAGGTTCTGTGTGTGAGGCTTCTAACTTATCTAAAAGTTAGATTTTTTTCTTAATTTCTCACTTATCATTGATGCACACAGTCACATTTTGGGCTTCAAAACAAAGTTTGTTTAAAAATTCCCCATATTCCCGGTGTTATTTAAAATTCTGATATCTGGTTATCTAGAAGAAGTACAGAATGTAACACAGGACTCTCGTCTAACACGATGCAGAACTCCACGTGGAAGTGCTCAGGAAGAATAATTCAGCGAAATAGTTACCTAAAAGAATCCCAAGTTTAACATTTATGCTTCTTGTCTTGAGTACTTTGAGATATTATACAAATCATTTAAAATACACTTAATACCCTAGAAAGCACTTTTAGCGAGGAATAAGTAAAACTGAAGAGAATAAATGGTAAATGTTTTATCAACAAATCTTAACCAAGGAAAATAATTTCCAATGATTGGAAAGTGATGAACCTGAATTAAAATTCCAGCTTACAGAAGAGGTTACAGATCGAAGCATTTGTGTGCTGCTGAATTTACCACTTTCAGGGATTTAAAAACATCTATACTGATGCTGTTACATTTATTATATGTCCCCTTTATCCACCGTTTCAGTCAGGAGATTTTTAGGGTTTTTGAGAAGGAAGACCTGGGTAGGGATCATACTTGGAAAGTTCTCAGGCTTGTATTGGTAGGCAAATCACTTACACTTCACCCATTGCTTCGTCTGCACTACAGAGGGATAATAATCCTCACCTTCCCCCCTCTGGGAGGTGAGACTGAGTGGCAGGGACCGCAGGGTAGCACAGCCTGAGTTCAAATCTGGGCTCGCCCTCTGCACTGAGGCCTACGCAGGCGAGGCTTCCTTCCCCCTCCTTATCCCCCAAACTATAGTTTCCTCAGCTGTACGTTAAACTATCAAACACCTAGAAAGATATCACGGGGGTCAGAGAAAATTTATGTAAACATTTGACAGGTACTAAGACACCAGTAAATGGTAGCTATTGGCCCTTGTGGACACATTTGATGAACTGCATTTTATTTGTAGGGCATCATTATATGACTTGTTCCCTAGGATATGATACATCTGCCTACTGACAGACTAAGCTGTATTGCTCCCATATATACTCCTTGACCTACTGAGGTTATATTAAGATCCTCCGTTGTGGAATCTGTAATGAGACTGTGATACTAGCTTGATCATGACACCTTTTGATTCTCCCTCCTTTGCTGCATTCCAGCTGTTTTAGTTACTTTTCTCTCGTTGTTGGGACAGAATACTCGACACCCAAAGTTAGGGGAAGAAAGGTTTATTAGCTCACAGTCTGCAGAGGTTTCAGTCTATAGTCCGCTGGGTCCAAGACAGGGCGGCATGGCAGAGGCATGGCAGAGGCAGGGCGGACCGGCAGGGGAGACCGGCAGCCCACCGGCAGCAAAGTAAAGGAGAAAATGCAAGGAATGTATGCAAATAAGCAATGCAAACAAGCAGCTAATTAGCCTCTTCCTGTATCTTTTATCTAGGCTACCTGTCTCCAGGGTGGCCTGCACTCCCACCCCCAATCTCAGTCTCACATCCTTGATCCCAGCAGAACCATGCCAGACCGATCAATGGATTAATTTAGTAATCACATACTCTAGATCCAGCTATCTCTTACCACATGAGGCTTTGGGGGAACATCTAGACACAAACCATAACACTAGCCTATAGTTTATGCTGAGTTTTCAGTCCATCCTTTTATTCATTCATTCAACATGCACCTACTGAAGGCTTACTGTGTGACAGGACCTAGGTTACAACTTACACTTCAGGACAACCAGCCTGTATATTTTATCACAGGTGGTTTTATGAACTGCAAGTTATGATACATTATGTCATTAATATAGAAAAGCTAGCATAATCTTACGGCTTGTGTAAATTGTAATGGGGATTACAAAAACTTTTGAAAATGTTACAGATTTTCTGGAATATAATTATTAGCAATGTCTTTTCATAAAGGCCACTATATAAATTAAATAAATTCAAAGTACCAGTGAAGATAAATCAAAGGAAGTGATTTGAAAATGGGAATGACTTTGAAAATGATCACTTTTGTGACTCAACACTGTTACAGCTGAATGTAGGTTCTTAAGGGTTTTATATAGAGAGCGACTTTAAAATAGACCACAATTGTAGACAACTGTTTTTACTGTTTTCCTTAACTGTCACAAGCCATAGTTTATTTCTACCAATGGAAAAGAAGTGAGTTTTACAACAGTTGAATTTTCTCAGACATTCTTTCAACAATACTATTCTCATTATTAGTATAAACCATCTTAGCAGTAGTTGTGTGTTTCCGATGTGCAGCGATTGTGAAGTGAATGAAGGAAGCACAAAATGAACAGAGCAGGAATCAGTGAGCTATTGCCTGCAGACAACACCCAACCCACAATCTCATTTTTATAAATAAAGTTTTATTGCAACAGAGGCCCTTTACTTATCACCCATGCCTGCTTCAGTGATACAACTGCAGAGGTGGGTAGTTATGAGAGAAATGCCATGGTCAATAAAGCCTAAAATCTTTACCATCTAGTGCTCCAAAATAAAGGTTTGTGAACCTCTGCTTTATAGAAAACACAGAACAGAACTTCCATACCAAATCTGAGTGTCAAAACAAAAATTAAGAAGGAATCAAAAGAGAGGGTTTTCTCTATCTTTAGCTCTTTTGAGGCTTGTGCCTGATCTTTGGTAGACAGAACAGAGATAGGATAAAAGCAACATTTTTGTAGAGAAATTATCCAAAAGACATCTATGCTGCAGCCCACTGATACAACAAAAGTTCCAGGTGTTAAGCAACCAAGCAAATGGCCACCAGAGTTTTGTTTGTTTTTTTTTTTATTTTGGTGCTGGGGATCGAACTCGGGCCCTTGTGCTCACTAGTCAAGCACTCTAACCACTGAGCTAAATCTCCAGCCCCCACCAGAGTTTTATAGTTTTTTTTTTTTTTTTAAGAGGCTGGGGATTTTATTTAGTGACTTACATTTTTGGAGTTGTTGTTGATATTGGAAACATTTTGATTTACTATGTATCTGTAAACATCACAGCTTATTTAATTGAAAAGCACCACTTGTTATAATTAAAATAGAGAAAAAAGTCCATGTGTTACCTGTATGTTGTTCTTCAATCCAGACTTGCAAATACATGAAGAGGAGTAGCCCTGCTACTCCAAACATCAGCACAGACAGGAAGACTTGTTTGGGGTTCATGACCATTTCAGACGGGGATGCATGTCTCCTCATGACTGAATCTGAAAGTCACATGATTTGTTTTTTCCTTAAAGCTTCAATCCTTTCTTGTTCTCTAAGGACCCATTCCATAAAGTAACCTAGAATTAAAAAAAAAATCCACATTATACATACTTGATGGCATTTACTCCCAATTATGGGGAAAAAACAAAAAAACGTGGAGCATGTCAGCAACACTGGAGACTCACACGCACTGTAACACTCTGAAGACAGGAAAGGTCTGCAGCAGATGATCACGGAATGCCAATTTGCTGTTGCAAACTTTTATCTAAGGAATGTACTGGCGTACAGTTAATAAGAAACACCTTAACATTCAATCAGCTAGAGTTTGGCCAGACTCAAGCCTTTTTTATTGGAAAATTAAGGTTTGGGTTACCTTAGCATAATTATAAGACAGAAGAAGAATGGATTGCAAAAGGGTGGCTTTGGAAAATTGTATTCATAGAATGTAAGAAAATATTCCAACAGTACTGTTGCTTCTCCATATCCAGTGGCGGTTGCTTCCAGGACCAAAGAGGATACCAAATTCTGCAGATACTCAATCTCTTATATTAAAATGCACAGTGATTACATATGAACTATGTACATCCTCTGGAATATTTTAAACCATTTCTAGATTTCTTGTTCAATATCATATCATACCTAATACAATGCAAGTACTATATAAATAGTCGTTATACTGTATTAGTTCAGGAATAATCACAAGAAGAAAAACTCTGTATTTTCAGGACAGATGCAATTCTTTCCCCCAGATATTTTCAATCCCAGGCTGGTTGAATACATAGATATAGAGTGCTGACTGTATATATAAAGTTCACAAGTGAAGAGTTTAATCTAGCACTTCCCTTTCATGTAAAAGATTTCTCCAATTTAAACAGTGAATTTAAAATCTTTCAAAAGCATAAAAGATATATATCAAAAGGTCAGAGTTTAAGGACCCCCCCACAATAACAGAATTACTGAAATCTCAGATTACAAAAATCTACTTCATTAATAAAAGGTTACTTTATTTATTTAACGTATTTATTTTGGGGTGCTGCGGATTGAACTCAGGGCCTTGAGTTTATTAGGCAAGCACTCTACCACTGAGCTAAATCCCCAATCCCTATTTTATTTAAAAGAAAAAAAAAAAGAAATTACTTTCTTTTAGAATAATCTGACTTACTCTATTCTTAACTGTTTTATGTCACACCCACTATTGAGAATCTGATGAAAATGTGAGTGCCATTCCACATGCCCTTAAAAAGATAAATATGCACAAAGGCTTCCATAAAATGCCAATCAGTTCATGCCCCTTCCCGGAAACTGAGTTAAGAATCTTGGCTTCCCATGAACTGCAGTCACCTGCGCGGAGCAGTCCTGGTTAGGAACTTGGCTAATGAGACCAAGGTCTCGACCTTGTATTCGGCACTCACCAAAGTCCTTGGCTCCGTCCCTGGGCCACATATCACACCCCCTCTTTGGGAAAGCTGAATAAATGTTTCTTCCATCTGAAGATATCATGCATACTGCTGTGTCTAACATTTATCTCTTTGATTCCACGTTCTCCTGACTATCTTCAAGGAGAGTCTTTGAGGGAGCATATTGATTCTCGGTGGGGTGCCAGTTAAAAGTTTAAAGCAGCTTGGGGAAATTGCTCAGCTGGGTGAAGGACAGTATTTAGCTATTAGTGACAAAAAACAATTTTGACTCAAACACTGGGCTGCAAAGGTAATGTAAGAGGTCAGAATTAGCAGAGAATGTGTAAAATAATTAGAATGATTTCCTGATGAGGAAAAAAAAAAAATCCAACCAATACCTAAAAGTGCTTACACAGAACAAGAAAAGAATCATGTCATAAGTACTCATTTTCTTTGTATTTTACCTTTTATGTGCAAGGGGCCAGAGTGAAGGAAGAGCTGTGGGTGTCAATATCACCCAAAACACTTTTCAAATCCACTTCTCTGATTTCCCTGACGAAGGAGCAACTGTTAACATTTTTATTAGTGCTTCTGAGGATTTCAAGTGTTTTGATTTTGGTCAGAAAGAAAGTTTTGAAAAAGTAGAAGAATTGAGAGTATTATCATATTGCTTATTTGACGGGAGATACCTTGTGGTCATACAGAATCAAAGCTAAATTATTATGGGCTTTCCAGACATATGCAACAAAGAGCATTTCCCAAGGGAGATTTGCAATTTGAGGTGATTTGAGTTACCGGACTGAATTCCTGAGGGAAAGCTGTGAAAAGAAGCCAGCTTTCTCTTCCCTTCATCCTGCAGTTAAACAATGAGCAGACGTAATTCCTGGGTACATAGGAAGATTCTGTTAGGAAGAAACCAGTTAAACAAAGTCTTATACTAACAAAGAAATAGTTGTTTACAAGAAAAAAAGAGACTTTTTAACAACCTGTCTACATAATTAAAACCTATTTCAGAAGAGAAAGACTAGAAGAAAACTCATAAATCAGAATGGAGCCACAGACCTATGAGAACAGAGGGTATAAGAACCAAAAGGAGTGATCCTTGGGGGTTCGTGGAGGAAAATTATTACCTTTGATGCTGGAAAAGAAGATTAAGGATTTGCTCTGTCTTTCTCTGAGCGATGTTGGTATACCCTGACATATCCTCCTGGGTGAAAAAACAGTAGAAAAGCCATAATTGTTATTATGGCAGATGTGAGTAGGATTGAGTGATTAAAGCCACAAGGCAGAAAGGCAATCTGGTGTAAACGGAGAGATATGTTTGATTTTCTCACATCGCAGTCCATTAACCCAAAGTTGGCTTGGGAAATGGGTCTCGTTAAACAAAGGTGAGACGGTGGGAGCAGCAGTATTGCTGTAAGCAAACCCGAAGGTCAGTTGTGATGGGAAAACACACCTATTTGGAGGCCACATATCTACCTCCAAGCCTGCAGAAAAAGCGCAGACTACTGGAGATTGAAATTACTTGGAATAATGCTCTTTTATGTACAAGTATCATACAACATTTCTAAGCCAAAGGCTTCTGTACTTTGTACAGCCCCTTCCTCTTCCCACACATGGACACAGAAGCTCAAACCTAAGAAGCATTTAATAACTTGTTGTATTGAATTTGGAGCTCCAATAACATAATATGGCTAACTGATGAATTAATATTATAGTTGTATTTGTAAAGCAGTAGTCCTGACCTCCAAATAGAGGTGTAGGGCATTTTAAAACGCTGAAAGATAGGGTCCATGTTTATTGTCAAAAATACATTTATTTTTATTTGCATAAAGATAATTACTTCATTATCTTTTTTTTTCCAACACTTTAAAACATATTCATTTTAATAACCATGGTTATCAACAGAAGTATTTGGGAACTTAAATACAACGATAAATTATTAGCTAGGGGCAATTTACATAAGAGGAAATTAAAAGTTGCTTAGTTTGGCAGAAGTTTATGACCAGGCATGGTAGGATTTGGAGGAAGGTTGGTTTGGTAGCCAAAGCCCAGTGTGACTGCTGTGCGTCTCCCGTCTTCACCCTCAGGTGGATTTGGGCAGTCAATGGCTCTCTCTCCCACAGCAGCTACACCATCCTCTCTCACACCCTCTGAGCAAATACAGACCATCAGTGATGAACTCTAACAGTTCACCGCCAAGCTGTACAAGTTCATTATCCTCTGCCCCCAGCCTTGTCCTTGTCTCTGTTGGAAAGGACTTCTCAGGCTCACCTCCATCCTTACCAGGCTCCTGTAAAGGGCAGCTCCACCAACACCTCCCCAGACTGGGTTTCAGCCTCTTCACTCGGAGATTCCTTCTCTTTCCACCCTCCAGCCATCATGACTACCTTGCCAGACAAGCTTCCAGACAAGTATTCACCTTGATGGCCTCAGGCCTCTTGCCGCCCACCCATTTCTCAATCCAATGCTCATGGAGTTCTGTAGGGATTGAACATTTGTAATTCCGGGTTTAATGTTGTCATAGTTGTTTTGATTGTGTTTTTCACTCTTCTCGTTCCCACTTCTATTAGTTTCCTGTTTGTATCTCTTCCATATTTTGGAATTGATATGTAGTTCCTTACGGATTTGGGATAGTAATTCTTTATCTAAAGAGACATGATGGAATCTTCCTTTCCTTCCTTTTCCCTTATCTTAGTGACTTTCTTAATTTACAAAGACACAATGCCCAATACCACAAAGTCAAGGATGAGAGACTTATTTTGGCTTATGACTTCAGTCTTTAGTCTGCTGAATCCAAGGCACGAGTGGCACGGTGGAAGGGCACAGCAGAGGAAAGCTGCTTAGGTCGTGGAGGTCAGGAAGCAGAGAGAAAGAAGTCAAGAGCTGGAAACAAGAATACACCCTTTCAAGGCACATCTCCAGAGACCCAACCTCGACCAGTCCCACCTCTCATCTCCTACAGCACACTCAGCTACTGGGCTCATTAGTGGATGAACCTGCTGATGAGTATAGTGCCCCACGATCCAATCACCTTCAAAAAGTCCCACCTCTGAACACATGAGGTGGGGGGGGGGGAATCTGAGATCTAAAACATCCCTCCCTCTTTTTCTTCTTCCCTCTCCTTACTTCTCTTTCTTCCCTCCTTTTCTTCACTACTGTGTGGTTGTTTTATTATGGAAAAGTTTTAAACCAGTTTATCATTCTTTGCCTTTTTATTTTATCATCTAGAGTCTTGAAAGAGAACACATGAAATACTCAAACTTACAAAACCATGGAGAGATTAATAAAGGAACATTTGCAAAGATGTGGTCAGGGTTTTGAGAATCCAGCCGAGGACACAGCAAGTACTCAGGGGCAAGCAACAGAAACCACTCTGACGGAAAGAAAGAAAAGTTCTTTTCCTGGAACTTGGGAAGAGCAGCAGGAAGGAAAGGGCTGGCTGGCACCAGAGTGCAGAGAGCACCCCAGCAGGCTGGAAAGGGAGCCCTCCTTCCTCCCGTCCTTAGGCCTCCCGTCAGGGACTCACATCTGTTAAACCAACTGAAAGCCAGCCCACCGGGAACCCTTCTATGCAGCCATTCTGAGGGCCTCGCAGGTCACACGGAACAGCAGAGAATGAACAATATTAGGTTTAGTTCTTGCGCTTTGTGAATTTTGTGAGGTAACACTCCATATCTTCAAATCACAAAATTATTCTTCTATATTTCCTTCCAAAACTTCGAAAGTTCTTTTCATATGAAATGCTTGAATCTCCCTGGAATTTACTTTTGCATACACTGCAAGCTGTCCATTCTACATGGACAATATTCATCCAACTCTATTTATCGAACTTTATTATTTTACTTCTCATTTTAATGCTGATTTTGTTATAGATCAAATTCCAACTTGTGTGTGTATATATGTACTTATTTTTTTTAAAACTTGTGATAATACACTTGTGATGTTTGAAGCCACTGAAACTGTGGTAATTTGTTATAGCTGCAAACACACACACACACACACACACACTCAAGCCATGAAGTATTAGGCTGAGGGAACAAAGTTGGTAAATCTGCTATGAATAAATGGAAAATGCTTATTTTTTAAGAAATATTTTTCAAATGGTTCCTCAGGTAAAGTGTTTCATGGTCTATTCTGATAATTAATTGCTCAGGGGCTCACTGTGTTTTGTCACAGCACACAGAAACATATTACTTTGCTAGACACTAATTTGTAGGTGCTTCCTTTTGTTGCTTAGATTCTCTCTATAATTTTTCAACAAGTCTTTTCTACTTTTAGCTATCGTAATTAAGATTTAATTACAATTAAAATTTTTAACAAAGCTTTGCCCTTAAAGTTTTTGTCTTAGAAAAAAAGGTTTTTTTTTTCTTATAGTTTACATTCTGGTATTTGATATAGGAGTTTTTATTTTTAAGCAACAATAGCCTATTTTTAAAGACTACAAAAGTCTGAAACGAAATGCATACATTTATTTGGATCAGGGAGGGGAAAAGACTCACAGGGATTATTGTTAAATGAATTATTCATGCTAACCGTCAAATTTAGTTGTCTTCCAGGCTAAACATTTTATTTTTAAATAATTCGAAGTGCTAAATATATGCGAAATACAAATGTTGCTGAGTTTTAGAGTTAATTACATGTGAAAACAAGACTCTTTTAATGTATGGATTTCAGTATCAGAGAAGAATCCTCGCAGCATCATTTACTAACATATTAAAAATCGTCAGATAACATTAGGCAACATACAGGTACATGCAAAATTCAAATTATACTGCATATAAAGGGAACCCTCAAAAAGTTCTTAGAGTCTTACACTTTGGCCACGGTGGAAGGAGAAAACTGCAGTTCAGGTGGTCACCTCCCATAACGAGGGCGCTATCAGCAAGGGATCTGTCAAGTGAGGTAAGAGACAACCAAAGACAGGGCAGGGCAGTTAACAAGTCAAACGAAATGATCAAGTTTTAGTTGTTGTTAGAATCATAATGCAACCTAAGAAATGCTGAATAAAAGATGGCTCAGAGTCCACGGCGGGGATCTGTGTGGTATAACCGATAAGAACAGGCAGGTAGCATGTGGGAAGTGGAATTACGGATGCTGTGTGCTTCCCTATGTCCATTATGTGCCTGTGTGTGGAAGTTACACAGTTGAGAAGAGACTGTCACCCCCACCCAGCTACAATAATGGGTCTGAAAGAGCGCAATCCTGACATTGTAATCCTGTGCTCTTCAGCAAAGTAGTTGTTTGAGGAATGGCCATTTACACCAGTGTTTTATGGCTAACGTAAAAGTACTACACAGATGGCTTGGGGTTTCCCGGGCCACAAGGATTATTTTGCAGTGATCTACTCAGCGTGTAGTTGGGAGCTCTAGCTGAATGGTGACCGGTAGTGCTGTTTTCCTCCCAGCGAATGTGAATAAGAAAAAACTGGGTGAAGTTCCTGTGGCTGCTGGGAGCCTTCTGGCTGCCTTGGTGAAAGCCAGATTCAAGCCCAAATTGGCATATAGGAAGGCAAAGCAGAGAGATCTGCAGAAAAACAGAAGGAACACTCTCACTGGACTCTTCCTGCACCCACTCTGCCTCTGAATTTGTTAATTAGGTGAGCCAATAAATTAACTTTATTTCTCAATCTCTTACAAAGCAAATATTGGTATAGAGAAAAAACTAAGAAATAAATTGTACTTTGAGTACCACAGTTCCGGCGGGACAGTCAGAAATAGATGGGCATAAAACTGCTAACACTTCTTGAGCAGTTATTACATTCGAGGCAATGTTCTAAGCATATTAGAGCGATTATTTAATTCTCATGATAACCTTGTTTTCTCCCCCAGACAAGGTATCTGTATATCAGACTCACTTAACCACTCAGTCTGGTTCAGAGTTCAGGGAGAGATGAAGTGAGAGGTGTGGGTAAAAACAGATCTCAGAAAGCTTTGGCATCTATACTGTGGTCATTGGCTCTGCACAGTGGACACGGGGAACAAGTTAAGGGCTTTAAGGGAGTGAAACCAGGAGGTTTGCATTTTGCCAAGATCACTTGCAGGCAGTTTTTAGACTGCAGTGAAGTAAAAGAAGAAAATGGGCCTTTAGTCAGAGGGATCCTGGGAGAGGTGACTAAACTAGATTATACTTCATTTTCTAAACTCTTGTGTCCTTTTGTTTACGAACATCCTGTCGTCTTTCATTACCACAGTGGCTAAGGATGCAAACCTTCTCACTACCTGCCTGGCTGCAACCTGCCAGAGGTTGACCACTTGCCAGCTTCGTGACACTGCTCATTATGTAATCTCTGTGTGACTCAGTTTCCTCACATCGAACTGGGTGGGGACAATAAAACTACCAACCATGTAGAAATGCTGTGAATAAGTAAACATTTGAAAATATTTAAAAGAATTTCTTGAACCCAGAACTACTCTACAGTATTAAGATGCTAATATCCTTATATTTCAGATGCCAAGCACATAGGCAGCTGCATTATCGATAATCAAAAAGGATTTGTTGAGAGACTGGATATTTTCACATCAAAAGACATTGTATTTTACTATCAGAGAGGTTTGTTCTTTCAATTCATGCTGATTCAATTCAATCAGTCAATATCCATTAGGCCCCAATATAGCTAAAGCCCTATGCAACACACTGTAGGCAAAGCCAGTGAGAGTAAGGTTTAATCCCCGAACTTCATTAAAGAATATTTTAACATATCTCTTCACAATTTGCACAAGTTGGTTTTAGCGGAGCTTTCTAGAACAACTCATAACAAATCTGTTCCCTCCTTTACATGACAGACTTTCCAATTATTGAAAACAATTATCCCGTCTACCCTCAATCTTTTTTACTTCAGGATAAACAATAAATATACACAATCCCTTCAGCCATTCCTTATGGGATGTGGTTTAGAAGCACTCAATCAATTTAATCATCCTCTGCAGACTCGTTCGAGATTGTTAATGCTTTGCTTTAAATGCAGGGCTCAGAAGTAGATACAATAACCCGAACATGATTGAATGGACAAATGGCACTACGAAAATCAGCACCATAAAACCGATGGCTAAACTGGAGTGCATCCACCGAGAAAAATGAGAGTCTAAAGCAGGTTACGGGTTAGAGCTGTAGGTAGGGGATTCTCAGAGTCCGAATAACATGGAAACAAAGATCTACAATTGGCTGGAAAGGATCATGAGACAGGATACATAAAGAATTCGTGATTAAGAAACCAAGATAAGATATTATCATAGGGCATACACTGCATAAACACACATTTAATATACATTAAAACAAGTGTAAGGAAGGATGTGAGGTCTAATAAGAATTGAGGGTTTACTAAGAAATATAACACCCCCTAAAGAAGTGGGGAGAGATAAGATCAGAAAACATTACTTAGTCATTTGGGAAAGTATATTGAGGGAAAGTTTTTAAAAGACCAAAGAATTTTGAAGAGAGGAACTGAAAGATAAGGAATTTATATCTTGTGTTTTACTATAGGGTGTAGTAAGATGAACGTGTGTGTGTGTGTGTGTGTGTGTGTGTGTATGTGTGTGTGTGCATCCTTTGATCTTAAATTATAATGAGGTATTTGGGTACTATGTAGATAAACAATAAAATTGAAAAAAATTGTTTCAATGACATCAGGACATGCGTTTTTCATGTTGGCTAAACGGAGTTGCCTTTCAGGAGCCATTGCATAATTTATAAAATCTAGTGAGTTTCCTGGGGCATTATGACCAGCAGAAGTGAAATGTTTTAATTGCAGGATATTGCAGGAGAGATAGAGACAGAGAGACAAAATGTAAATAGCTTCATAGCAAAATTTCTCCTTTTAAAAGACATTTTAAAAAGTTAAAAAAAAAAACCCAGCAGTATTTAAAAGGTAATAGGCAATGGATGTTAGGAAGCATTGTGATCTCTCCATTTATTTCTCATGAGTAAAGAGTAACTCAAATTAGAACATTAGCTACAACATAAGAGAGAAGGGACAAACTGATTTTGGAATGTCAATTTTTACAGGAAAGTAGAAATATCTGGACTTTATGTCATATAACTAAGACTACTACTTTACAAAAATATTCTGAGATAAATAATTTAGACAAAAAGTTATACATTGCTCTATATTCAACAAATTGTCTATGAATATTTTCAAATAAATATTTTATGATAAATTAATAAAATAGATAAGTACTGCTTGGTTGTTATCTGTATAAAATGTTTTGTATGTGTTGTTACTTGCATATAACTTTATTTCTGCATTCCCTCATCTGCCAATTACAGGAGCAAAAAAATCCTTGAAGAGGTATTATATTTATAGAGAATCCTGCTTCATTATGCCAGATGTGTTGGGTAATTTCTGTTAACGATTAGCCAATCGATAACTATTTAGGAAATTGATTTTTCTCCATTATATATTATATAGACATGTGACGTGATATTATTGTATATCTTTTATAAAAACAATAATATTGCCTTCTAACCGACACTAAAATTCTATGGCTAACATAAAACTCTATAAAACAGTACAAGTATGTGCATATTCTAAAATGAATATGATTTGTTTCTTATAGATAGTAAAGTTTGTGAGCCAAGCATTCACTGCTAGCTTCAAGCAATCACATGCAAATATTTATTAAGTTCTACCATCTACTCCCTCTCCTCTTGTTTCACATTCTAGCCCATATGTGGTCAGCCTACAACCATTTAAAAGAGAAACAGCACGAACTACAGCAGCAAAAGCGCTAATCTAGAAACCCTGGTTTAAAAAAGAAAAATAAATAAATCTGCAAAACTACCTACTGACAAAAGTCACATAGTAAGCTCTGGAGGCATTTTCAAAGAGCTCGCCACAAAACAGTGTTCATGTTAATATTTCAAAGTAACTGCCTAAGGTGGTTATTGAAATAAATATAGATACATAGAGAAGGCTAGAATGATACAAACAAATCAAAGCAGGTATAATATATTACTGTGAAAATTAATATTCCAGAAAATAGGCAAAAACACAAAAAAGTAAAAAAAAAGTATTAAGAAAATCCAAGGATGTTATAAAATTTATGAACCACTAATGATACACTTAATGCTATCAATATATTGGCCGATTTTAGTTAATTTAGTTAAATAGTCAATGAAAGGGATTTCTAGTTAAATGGGGACATACTGAACTCAGGTATTGACTTCTATAACATCCTCAAACCACTCTAAAGGGAAGGAAACAAATTAGGAAACAAATACAACTATAAAGGTAGAGATAAAAAAGGAGGAAATGATTTTAAGAAAGGAAATATCACAATGTTTTAGAATGTGGATTACAGAGGAGTTATAACTTAAAATATAAAAATTGATGACAGTGTGATTCTGTGGATAACTGTAAAAAGCAAGATACTGTATGATACAAAATCCAGGAAATGGGCACCACATTCTCTAATTTGTAATAGAACAGATAGAGAGCAGAGGCAGAGGGCAATAAAAAGCTCTCACGAATGAAGAATGAAGTCAAATGGAAAACACATCATACAGGTTAAGAGATAAGTTAAAGTGATTTCTCAGAGAATCGCAAAAGGATAAAAAATAGGAAACTGGATGGGAAAAAAGGTCAGGAAACAAGATGGATCTAGGAGAGTCAACATCTAAGTAACAGGAATTCCAGGTGGTGAGAACTGAGAAATCAAAATGAAGGAGAGTATTAGTGATATATTTTAAGAAAACTTCCAGGAACTACAGACAGGAGTTTCCAGACTGAATGACATCACTCAGAAAACTTTACGCAATGGACAATAAATAAATAAACACACCGAGGAACTTCATCTTGACATCTCAGAACACTAGGAATGAGAAAGGATTGTATCTGCTGTCAGAGACAAATAAATCACACATGGAAGGTCAAGATCCAAGTGGTGTCAGATTTGTCAACAACACTGTAATCTAGAATAAGACAATGGAGGAAGAGTGTTCTCAAAATTGTCAAAGAAAACAATTTTCACCAAAAATGCCATTATATATCTCTAAATTCTACCGAAGTCTCAAACCAATATATGTATAGAAAAAACATTTTCTGACAAATTCTCAAAAAAAAAATTACCTCCAAAAAATCCTCAAGAAAACCAAGTGAAGGAGGGAAAGGAAGATAAGAAGAAATGGGAACCAGGAAATACAGGTCTAGAAAAGTGAGAGATAAGAAATACTTTTGATTGGTAGGTTTACAGGGCAAGCATTTGATGGCAGAACTGGACAGACACTTGGGAGAGACTTCTGAGAAGGACAAAGCTGGTAGATGGGCTGTTTGGCTGAACATCTAGGTAGAATATTTAGACAATGATGAAGAATTTGCTTGGACCAGTGATAAATACATGGAACTTTTTAAGCAAATAAAGGAGTGATAAGACATTTCTAACTTCAGGAAAATTGAAATGGCAGGAAAGGAAAAAATTAAATTAATTATAGCAGTAGACACAAAACACAGTAACTGTTTCCAGACAAGGCAAAACTCTCTTTCAAAATTTAGAATGAAAGAGAAGAATAAAGAAATGTTAAGAAAGAAAAATGGTAAATATGTAAATAAATTTAAAATATTTATTCTTTGGAACAATAGCATCTAATTTGTGAGAATAAAGCAATCAAAATGATAGCATTCCAAGATTAGTTTATTATTAAAGAAGACAGCATATAAAATGGTCTATGGTTACCATAAAAGGATAGAAAAGAAAGAAAAAGTATGAAGTATAGAAAAAGCTGACTAGAAACTAGTCAGAACTCAAACAGATCTGCAATAACAATAAAGATGAACTAGACATAAACTTAAATAGATCTGTAATAACAATAAAAATGAAAAGACAAAATTCCTTAGCTAGTAAATAAATATTGTCATGCTGAATTTTTAAAAAAATTCAACCAGATGCCACGTACGAGATAACCTTAAAACACAGACTTGGAAGTAAATAAAAAGAATGTACTAAAATTAATCTAGTAGATACAAATCAACTGAAAGCCGGCATAGCTATACCAAGGTCAGACAAAATAGGTGCTAGGATTAAATGTAACATACAAATAGAGTGACTACACTTTAATAAAAATAGAAGTCACTAGAAACATACCATAGTTCAACATTTTTATGCATCTAACAGCATGTCTTTAAATATATAAGGCAAGGGCTGGGGATTTAGCTCAAGTAGTAGAGTGTCTGCCTAGCAAGCTCAAGGCCCTGAGTTCGATCTCCAGCAGAAACAAAACAAAACAAAATGAAACATATAAGGCAAAAATAGCAGAATTACAAGGAGATAAGGATAAATTCATCATTCAGTAATTGACAGAATGAATGTTTAATCAAAACCGGTAAGAAAACCCATCTTGGTACCTGAGGCCCAAAATCTCACAATCTTAACTACTCAGGAGCTCAGGCAAGGGGATCTCAAGTTCAAACCCAGCCTGAGCAACTTAACGAGACCCTGTCTCAAATTAATGATAAAAAAAAGTCGAGGATGTAGCTTAGTGCAAAGGCCTTGGATGGTTTAGCCCCCAGCACACAACACACACACAGAATCACCAAAAGAATAGAATATTTGAATAATAGATGTAAAAAATTTACATCATGGACACTTCTAAGATCTAGAAAACATGCATTCTTCTCAAATTAGAAAAATCAAAACAAAACCAAGTCACATGTAGCAACAATATGAATCTGTTTTTATAAATGTCAAAGGTAGGAAAGACTAAGGAAAGTTTTGTTTGAAGTATGCACAAGGGAATCATGGAGTTGGTTACCTCTAGCAGGAGGAGAATAAGAGGAACGCTTGGTATGCTCTATGTTCCCTCAATTTGCTCTCCTCCTCCTGAACTCACATGTGGGCTGCTTATTCTGGCTCCCCTTATAGTAAGGTGGAATATGAGCAGAAGTCTTATACACCACATCAAGGTCTGGTCCCTAAAAATACCCTACAAAATCCTCCACGCTATCTCTAGTCTTTTATCTGCAGAAAGCCCAGTGGAAGACTTTGAGGTATAGAGAGATGGTGAACTGCTTAGTAGATGTGACCCGCACTCCTAAATGACTTCATGGAGCAATTCTCCACTGATCGTCATTGGAGAGTGATTTGAATGTAAAATAAACCTTTATTGTATTAAGTGCCCGAGACACTGGACTGACCATAGCAGGTAATTTCCCCTAACAAAAGTGGAGCACATAGAAGACACTAAAAAACATTCTTTCACTTTAGCTTGAGAGTGGATACATGGGTGTTTAGTTTTTATTATAAATTGTCAATACATGTAATTTTATGTTGTGCATTAAATACAATATTTAAGGGAAAAAAGTAGAGACTAGAACTCTGAGACATTTGCTAGTGGTGAAATAAAGACATTTTTACTCCACTTTGTCTTTGAAATATAATAAAATATCTAAAGCATGAAACATACTGAGGGCTAGAACTCCACTTTCAATAAATCAAGAAGAGAATCACATCTCACACCATTAACTGTAAAGTATAACTGCCAAATTTTATAAAGACTGGAACAAACAAGAGAAGGATAAAAATTGACAAATACACTCTCCAACTTTGAGCTAGACATATATTTTCATAAAAATATTATTCCCAAAAGTCTGTCCAAGAAAACTTAGACTGAAGTAGTAAAATCCAGGGAATAAGTAGGCTGGAGAGAAAGTATATGCTTCCCTGCTGAAACTCAGAGTGACTAGTAGCTACGGAGTCGGGAGTCGTCTCCCCACTGAGGGGCTGCAGGAGAATGGATGGAAGCCATGACCACTGAGTCACAACACAATTATGGGCTTCCGAATGTTTCACCTTGAGGGCAAATGAAGTAAGCTTGATGAAAGAGGGTATTCTAGACACGATCTATACTGTCATTTCACATTGTTGGTCCTCTTCCAGAGTGGCAAACAATCAGAAAACGGCTTATGAATCTGTGACCCTGGTCCCAGGCAAGGGAAAAGGGTGAAAGTAAGGAAGATATGGATCAGGCACACAAAAATTTAGGGAGCACAGTCTCCGAAGAGTCCCAGAATAAACTTGACAATGAAATCTAGCTATCCATGAAACAAGTCAAAATAAGTCAAGAGGAAAACAGTGGTGAAGAAACTAATTTTCGAGCACTCATTTCACTTTTCTCTTCAACATGAAAATATAAAATATGACATCATAATAAAAATGTAACCAAAATCTAAAATGAGAAAGGGGTATGGGGTAATCCTGAATCTTATTTTTATTTTATTAACATACAGTGGAGGTGACTTGGGGTGAGAGAAGTGTACAATTCCACGAACTGTACGGTGTTCAGAAAGAGAAAACAGCTGTTCTATATTCCATTTTACTAATAACACCTTTTCTAAACAGGTCAGTAGATAGTATAAAGGCAAAATCCAGTTAATGAGTGATTCCGGTACACAGCAACAAAGAACAGCAGTCAGGTAAGTTTAGGTATTTACTTATTTACTTATTTCTGATAATTATGATTTCGAGTGTAGTTGAGCTCATGGCTGGTGACAGGCTTCATGGCTTTACTTTACCGTTTCTTTTTGGTTGTCATGTTTTAATATATTACAAATAGAGGTACATTTCCTATTGTTTCATTTTTCCTTTCTGAAAATTTAAGTTCAATGACCTATTAAACATCACAAATGAAAAATAGTTACATACTTGGTCTAGAAATCTGCATTTGGTTTGCAGGGAATTCAAATATATTTAGAACATCTAGAATTATTCCCCAAGGCAAAATCATTTACATGGATTTATTATCAAAAGTTTCCATTTGTGCAAAGTCTTATTATCATGTGTATATATGCAATAAACTTAGAGTACAAATATCTTCCAGCTAATAATTACCTACACAAATTGTTCGCATAGCTGCTCTTTTAATACCAAATTCTATTATGAAGTCCGCCTTTCCTATTGCTATAAATTCAAACGACTTTTAACTTACATCGCTTGTGTTCTTAGAGTTTTTTTAGAAATATAAAATAAAAATATATCAACAATGTAATAAGGTCACTAAATTCAATTTCATCCAGTTCTCTCTGGACGGCATTGTGGGTATCATTTGTCTTACCACTGACATAAATATGAGCACCTGGGGTGGAGGGGACTGAAATGGGATGTAAGTGCAAAGTTATTACTACCTTCGTTACAAGACAATCCTAGTTCCTTCTCCAGAAGAGTTTGTTACTATTTCCCCCTTATCAAACCAATACCAAGTTGAAGTTGAGCACTAATTTTGTATTCATATAAACCGTAGATGAACCATAACTTTTTAGTAAGGAGGCCCTACCATAGTGAAACTAAGGACAATACAGACAGGAAGTATCAAGAGATTAGTTTTTTCCATACTTTCCAGAAATTCAACTTTCTTCCTCTATCAGATGACACTTTCATATTTTTCAGAAACTTAAACTTCTCTTTGCTATTATTTATAATAGTTTATGAAACAATATATGGAATACGAGGGGAAATGAGTATCAATATTCTTGGATTTATCACATTGGTGTTAACACATAAATTATAGTGTATGTTCTGGTACAAGGACATCTTCCAGTTCGTGTTTCTTGTATCACAGATCAAAGAGTATCAGTCCACTTGCTCTGCTCATTTGCAGATAGCCACCCCTAAGTGTTATTTTAGTATTTCATGCAGGATCTGGATAGGAATATCATATCATATGTTGGCATATTTCTGAAGAAATATATTTTTATTCACAAATTTTGTAAACATTTTTACTTAAAGTCACTTACTTTGTGCCTCACATAAAACCGGTCCTCAATAAATATTTGTTGATTAAATGGAGTTGGTCACTGATATTTGTAAATCTGTGTTATTGAGATTCCTGACAATCCGCGGCTGAGAATCGCACCAGATCCTAAACTTCACGGTGGTCCTGGGTAGATCTGTTTTACCTCACAAACTGCATTTTTGCTAGATTATAAATATTTTAGTAAAAGTCATCAGTAAGCTTACATTTTGTTTTGTGGGCAAACAATATTATTCAGGAAGGATATGGAAGAAGAAAAAGACATTTCTATACATGTCTAATTTACTTTTAAAATTTCTCCTGTTGTAAAGTTCTCATATATGTCAAAATGGAAAAAAATGTTATTTTATGTACTATTTACTGATACTATCATCTTCAGTTTTGTCTTATATTGCCTGAACCATATTCTTTCAAGGAAGAATTACTTTTTCTTAAGTGTTTAAATACACAGAATTATTGTAGAATGCTGAATAAAGATATCAAGATAGTTTGAGAACACTTGTCACTCAGGTACCTTTTGCATGCTATCTCACTTTCACGTATGAAAATTATCTGATCATTTGGATAGTTGGCCAAGAATCACAGAATATGTTTTCTTTGGAAAAATATCTAATCTACAGAAGATTAGCAATAATAAATACTATACCACTTGTATCTACATTAAACAATCACTAACATTTCTCCATATTTACTTATCTCCTTCCCTCACTTTATTTTTTATTTTTTTTAATATTTTACTGAACCATTTGAAAGTAAGTTGCAGAGAACAGATTTCACCTGTCACTACTGCTAAGTAGGTCTTCTTCTCAGGGCATAGTCACCTACATAGCCCCAGTACGACCGCTACTCCGAAATTTAACATGGAAATGCTACTGTTACAGTCTCCAAAGCTCCAGTTCACCCTTCTCTACTTGTCTCAAAATTCTCCTCTTCCTTCACCACCCCCAATCCAGAGGCTAACCAAGAAGAGTGCCTTGCAATTATTTTCTAGGTCTCCCAGTGTCCTTTAATCCTGCATAATTCTCCAAGCTTGTTTTTAAATGGCGCTGACGTTTCTGAGGTATCTAGATTAGATGTATTGATGAATATCTATCAACTTGAATTTGTCCCATTGTTTTCTCATGATTAGGTTCTGGTTAAAGTGTTTTGACAGAACACCACAGAAGCAAGATTGTATCTTTCATGTACCATGTCAAAAAGTGCATGAGTTTGGTTCACCCTGCTACTGGTAACGTTCAAGTTCAATCATTTGGTTAAGTGACTGTCAGATTTTTTCTGATAAAGGCAGTTTTCCCACTGTAATTACTGAGTGATCTAAGCTTGACACATAATGTGAATATACCGTCCCCCGGAACCATTCACCCAACTGTGGAATATCTTTGATTATTATTTCAATGCTGGTCACAAAAAAGTGATTTATAATTCCATCATTTCTTCTATCACTTCATATTCCTTAGTGAAACAGCTTATATTCATCTAGCCAGCCCTGTATGCACACATATTATGGGCTCATGAATTCTTTTCTTACTCAATGCATTTTAATCCATTACATACATTATTACTTTTTATGTTCATAACATCCCAAATTTGGCCAATGGGAGTCCCTTAAATCTGGTTCCTCTCTCTCTGATGTGTTCCCATCAGTTTCTGCCTAATTCCTTGCCTTCTGGCACATGATGTTCCAGGCTCACCAGAATTTCTCCTAAACTAGTTGAAGCAAGAAAGCTTTAAACCAAAAGGAGGCTAACCCCAACTCATTTTTAATGTGACATTTTGAATTTAGGCACAAATAGTAGCACCATTCCCAAAACATTGTAAGTGCCAATCAGAATGGTAGATCTCTTCCGTAACTAGTTGAGCCCTAGTTTGAAGGCTTCATGCAAATCTTAAATATAGACTTCTTTAATTTATACCATATTTTACACTATTCCTTCAATTTTACATTTCTTTAATTTTTCTTTAATCTTTTTTTTTTTTTCCCAGTGCTGGGATTGAACCAAGGGCTTTCCCGCTGAGCTACTTTACAGACTTTTTTGAGATAGAGTTTCACCAACTCACTAAGTTAGCCAGGCTGGACTCAAGTTTGGAATCTTCCTGCCTCAACCACACAGAGTGCTGGTATTATAAGGATGCATCAATACACCAGGGATTTGTCACCTCCTTTACCTTTAAATGGGATCATACGGACCATTAACTTTCAGAGGCTAGTTTTTTCTTTTCTCCAGCAAGATAAAATCTTAGATCACTATGTAATACTAAAATGTGTATACACAGCACAGCATAAAAACCTCATGTAGAAACACCTTTTAAAACTCTTGAAATTATTAAGCATTTATTATTTATTTTTTATTAAAATGTGAGGGTGGGTATGAGTGTGCTTGTTGGTAGTACTGTATAGTTATATGCATGTGCACATGTGGGGCTAAAGTAAAAGATGTTCATCCAACATTTATTCAACAAATATTACACTCCCACTCTGAGATAAGCACTACTGTATCTGCTAAGAACACAAGGTGCACCTAAACTAAATGGGTCCTTACTTTAGTAGTTAATTAAACAATTACATGTGATTTTACAACTCTTCTAAATGCAGTGGAGAACACAGATGTGTAAATATGCATATATTTACACAAATATGTACATGCACATGCACATATGATAAAAAGCATTTGACTGGATCTAGGGGGAAGAGGCGGCTCATCTGAGGAAGTGTTACTTGAGTTCTATCTTTAAGGTGTTAACTGAGAGTTACCCAGGCAATGTCTATCTGGATGTGGTGTTCAGGGTCTGGAGGGATGGGAGCGAGCCTGGCAAGTCAGAGCACAAAGAAGCTGCCAGCCAGCCAGAGCAGAACAAGGAGGGGGAGACTGAGGAGCCTGACTTCGCCGTGCTTCTGGAGATCAAGCACATGGTTTTAGTCCCTGCCTTCAACTAAGTAATGAGACTCTAGGTGAGTGGTGTGGGCAGCTAGGGGGTGACAGTTATTGTTGCATTGTGAGTAAGCCTCCTCTGATATCTTAGCGGAGAGTAAATTCGCCCTCTACTAAGACAGATATACAGAACTATTGCAGTTATCGCCACAAAGGATGGGGAGACCTTAGGCTTGGTGATGGCAGAAGCACGCTTGTAATATACTTTGGAGGCAAAAATCAATGACCTTATGAAAGACTTAATGGGAGCCATTACAGAGGGAAAGCTAAAATCCTCAAGGCTTAAACCCAGACAGGGCTCTGTAATCCTGCAGGTTTGGAGCAACACGGGCACACATTTGACTTGGACACGATTCACCTGACTTTTCTTTAAAACAGACAATAACAAAAAAATAAGTATATAAACGGGGCCTGGGAGGGACTTTCTGATCTGTAATTATGTATCCTGGAGTGTTCTGCTTTAAATACATGCTGACACTTTCAAGGATAGCCCCTGATGTCTATCTCCCTGGAAAACCCAGGTGAGCCGAAGTTCGGACACACTAGGTGAATGAACAGTCTTCGGTACTTGCAAGTTGAGTTATTTGCAAATTCAATTCTGTTCTACATGCTGTTATAGTTCCTTGACCTGCTAAATTTCAAAATGACTTTGATAGACATTTTAGCAAGTGATGTATACATAGACTCAAGTCACGAAAGTATTCATTTAAGTACACATTAATATTGAAACTATGCAACAATCAGCACAATTTGGGCCCGAGCTATAAATAAGCACTAAAACTACAGCAGCACATTCAGCTGAATACTAGCCCAGTTGGAGTAACAGAATCTTATTCTCTAAAAATAAAAAAAATCCTAATTAAAAAGAAAGTACAAATATTAGATGGTAAAAGGGTTTTTGTACTGCTTTTAGTCCAAAAATATCACTACTATTTAAGCATTTTTTAATAATTGAGAAATTTATCTTCTGAGAGTAAATTACCTTCACCCTAACTTCCTGTTCAAAGAATGCTGTGGAAAAACCCAAACCGATTCAAAGGTATGTTTCTAAAAAAATTATACCTGTATTTTAATTTTGAAATGTATTAATTAGATAATCAATGATATCATCTCATCTAAAACTTCACAGACTATATTTACATAAAGGGAGCTGTCCCGGGTTTAATTCCCTCTGTGATAAAATAGAAAATGATAGAAGTGACTACAGAGCTAAGTGGGACTTAGGATGTCTTGCTTCTGAAACTAACACAAAAGTAAGTATTGTATTCTTCACTTGTATTGACAGTTATCTTTTTCTGTGGTCCCAATAGAAGCTTCTGAAATTTCTTTCACCATATGAGCTGGCTGTACTTTCCTTTTTCTAAATTCTGTTCTTTAGTGTTTTAGATTTCAGTTTAAGCAGTATTGAAATTCTGTGATAAAAGGCGGAACTGTGAACATAGGGACTGGAAGGTGTCATTCTTGTTTATTCTGACAAAGGTTTTTCTCTTGTACAGCACAGATGATGGTACACAGAAGAAGGAGGACTTAGCTTTCATAATCTTGCCTCTGCTCCATACAAGAAAAGCAGAGGAAGGAAAGTCAGATATTCCAATAAAATCTGCAGCCTCTATAGATCTTTGTGTCGCTCAGTGAAAGCAGCTCCTAACCCTCCTTATCACCTCCGGAATCCACCAACCTCAATTTCATCCTCTCTCAATTCCCTCTCTCATTGCACCACTATATTCGTA
This sequence comes from Hystrix cristata, assembly GCA_004026905.1. Classification (NCBI taxonomy): domain Eukaryota; kingdom Metazoa; phylum Chordata; class Mammalia; order Rodentia; family Hystricidae; genus Hystrix; species Hystrix cristata. The sequence goes on along the minus strand of PVJO010008342.1, from coordinate 4,736 downwards.
TTAGAAACTGTAACAAAAGTAGAGCAAATAAAGTCAGGAGTCAGCCTGAGGTTCAACGCTGCGTCATTCAATTGACCAAAAAGCTTCCAGGAAGGATGAACAACATACAGCACAACAATCACCCAGCAAATTGTGTTCTGTACAACTGCTGCATCCTCTTTGTGGGAAAAGCTGCCTCTCTTGATTGGGTGAAACCCAGCCGTCTGTGCAGGGGAGCCAGTGATTGTGTCTAAGCACTTGGTTATTCACACACACACACACACACACACTATAACTTCATTCTCTAGGGCCAATAGTTTCTTTTTAAAGAAGAATAAGATATACAATATTCTAAAACATACCTAAAAGAGATACTGAGTGGGAAGAATCTAAAAAGTATTCTCACAATTTGTTAGGCTCCAGATGCTTACTGTATTCTATAGTGAAATGATATTTGATATTAACATTTCATTCTCAAGACTAGGTCTTACATTATGGACTAGCAGACGGAACTGCAGAAGTAAGAAAATTTGACTTTCACTCTTGGGTCCCTCCTTGCTTCTGAAATCCTACTTAATTCTGTATTTTATGAGCACTTTTCAGAATGTTTTATTCTCTGCAAATACTACGTATTCTGCAAAGAGAAGATATGTTGGTGTGCCTTTAGGATATAAACAGTGCACAGGTTAAATACCTCTAAAACAACAAATTTCTATGTATCCACCCTCCAACTCTCATGGGCTAGCACAGACACATTTATTTACATAAATATAATAAAATTTTAATTCAAGAGTTTATTTTTGTTGATAATAGATCCTTTTCCCTCTGCTATAAGCGTATGCATGGTACTATATATTATGTGTAATTAATTTGTCATATTGGATTAGTGTTCTTTGTTTGTATAGACATTTTTCAAGGTCATTGAAAATATACCATGTTTCCTTTTTCTTAGTGCCTAAAACTGTATACACAAACATACTCTCTCTCTCTATATATATATATAAACACACATATATACATGTATACACACATGTGTATATTTATACAAATATATATGTATATATAAAATGAAAGCTGTCGATGCTTTTTTAGAGATACCCATTTGAACCAAGTTAAGATTTTGGAGAATAAAATGTTAATCCACATGTGTATCTGTCACCACTCACAGGTAGAACAACAACAACAAAAAAAAGGTAGACTGCTTAGGGAAAAAAGGACTGGAAAAAGTGAATTTTTATAAAAGTTACAGTAACAGAAGAAGACCAGCATATTGCCTTGCACTTGAGGTCAGTAAAATCTATGGTTCCAGTCCATTCAAGGTAGAAAACCAAAGGACAAATGGGTTAGTCTCGCTTAAAGGAAATGTAGATAGAGTAGCAGTCTGAAAAATAAACTCTGCCTACACAAGTCTTGTTTCTCTAGTTTTAAGGCTCTCGTTAGGGCCAGTACCACCCTTGAAAATGTTTTAAGAAGGGTTGAGTACCATCAGAGTTGTTACATTATTGGAAACAGGTCACGAGGTGCTGTTGGCTTTCAGTGCAGGGAAGGAAACCCCACTTAAAGCAGAATCTTCTCAAATATTTCCTATAACATCACATGTCGCACTAAACTTGTGCATATGAACTTGTAGAATCTGACACATCACCATAATTAAGTCTTTTATAAGCATTGTATTTCCACCAAATGCCCAGCAATTTACAATAAGGTTCCTAAGGCAGATAACTATTTCATGTACCCTGTTTTCCAACTTTAGAATTAATTATGAATGATTATGTTGGTAAACTCTAGAGTCTCTTGAAGTGTAATTCCATTAGAAATAACATGAAAATGTTTCATAAAGTCATTTTGGAATTTTGGTGGCAGTATATTAAATAGTGCTTTATTATTTGCAAGTTACACTTCCACCTTTTCTCCACCATGATGATCTATAATTTGACTTGGCAAATTTTCCATATATGACAGTACCATTATTTTTTGCCTTCATGTTATCATATATAAATAACTCTGGTTTTTAATTATCCTAATGTTACCTTAGTTCATTGCCCTTGTTTCTTTTTCCTGTACTTCTTGTGTGGAATGTCTTTTGAAGCTTTTGTCTTGAATCCCTATTTTATTTATACATACATTTTATATATAAAAATATATATTAATATATTAATATATATATATGCAAAGCTCTGATTTCTTCATTATGAGTTCCAATATTGTCATCGCCAAATATACATTATTGTATTACTTTTGTATTGCTACTTCTTTTAAAGCACAAATATATTTGGTAACCATACTAGTTGTGAATTACATTTCAGGACACTAATAAGGTAACACAAAACATTTCTTATTTAAAATGAGGACACAGACTAAGTGAGCAGAAAAGTGCTGTCTGATTCCCAATGACTATTCAGTGTATGACAGAAGACAGCAAATCACAGCCTTCTGCATTTATCTCTCTACCATTTCGTGTCATGACCACCAGGTACTCATCGCTACTGTGAGGGCCAGAAATGGTTAATTACCTTATCTAACTACCCCACTTACTACAAATGATTACAGTGTAGTCGGATGAAGAGTAAGTGGATCAGCATCCCAGTTTCTGCTCTGCCACTACTTACCATGCGACCTTTAGCAATTCACCATGCTCACTGCGGGGCCCTCATCGCTTCCCTAACTATAAAACAAAATTGGAATAAATTTCTTTTAAAGTTAGTTCCAGCTCTGTAGAAAATGAATAATTTTGCTTTCAATATTTAGGCATAAACCGAAAGAAACTGATTTCCATCATAAATGTATTATAAAATATATCCTGTGGGTCTCAATTTTTATTTTCCAACCACACTACTTCTTTTAAAATACTTAGTGTAATCCAGTCTTTAAAAAACACCATGCGCAATAAAAAACGAAAATGCTTCCTCAAAAAAGACAACCATCCCTCATCCCTCCACTTTCTGCAGTGAGCACATTTCTTATGAGAACATAGTCTTCATTCTGAAGGGTATATCTACTTGTCTATTACCATTCTCTTCACCTCTATAAAAGTTACAGTTTTGCTATGAATTCTTGAAATAAAAATTATCTTATATGCCTTCCCAATCATATATTTTTGGCAGTTCGAACTTTCTACACTGAGATTTCCTAAATTCTTAGAGTCCACAGAACCAACAATCGGACAAAATCTATATACAACTAAACACTGACTATAAACAAGGTGTTTAACTGGAACTGCTGTGGTATGAATAAGCTTCTTATTCAAGTAACTATTTCATCCACAACCAATTTTGCCCTAGAGCTCTAGAAAAAAAACACAATAGAAATCTGTTAAATTGGCAGTCTTGCTGAACTTCAACTATTTCATCTAACCAGGTTCACAGCAACAATAGAAATTTGAGTGCTTCCCTTTGATTTGGCGCATAGGTACACGATCAAATGGACCACCCTTTATGTTCAGATGGCTTCCTGCTGCTACCTGTTTTGGAAAGAACATATATCCGGCATCAGAATGTCACTTAACATCATGCACAGCTGCAGGCTTTACGAAAACAATGGAAAATTTGACTTGGTAAAATTTACACATTCATATGTCCCTATTTAGTTTTCAGGAGCACCCCCACAATAATTTTTAAAAACACATTACTAACTTGTGTTCCATGCGAAGTGGGACTGAAGTTCTTAAATTTTGATCAAAGGACTTTTATTTTTTCCAGGAACATGTCTAGTTCTTAACATATACTCTTTAGATACACACACAATAAAATCTTGATTATCTTTCTGTGAATTATAAATGATCTACTGAGAAGTCTTTGTACCAGGTTTGCTGATTTGTGTTACCCAGCTTGTTTCTGGGCAAGCTGCCCATCTGCCCCACCTCCTCAGAAATTGGTTTTAGTGTTTGAGGTATGTGAGCTCATTTAAAAATTAACCTAAACAAAACAAAATAATTAGAAAGGCAACTTGCCCACAATAACAATGAAAATCTTTTTCAAACCAAATGTGTAATACATTCCAAAGACAAACACAAATGACTTTTTAAGTAACCATGATTTTAGATTATCTCTGCCTCTATTCCTCTCATTAACATGAATAATTCAGAGTGCTTACTATACATGGTGAAAGTGTTTCCCCTCAATAATTCATTTTTAGTATACAGAAAAATAAGACATAACACGTTATTATGTAAGAGCCAAAGGTTTAAATTGGACTATATTTTTAAAGGCAACTTTACTTTCAAAACTATGGATGGTTTCTGTTCATTTTTTTCAAAACCTGCTGGTTCTATGATAGGAGAATCTTAATACTTTCAAGATAAGGGCAGGATAGGGCATTATAGAAGGCAGTAAGATCCCACCTTTTCTAGGTTCTTAGTATTCTTCAAGTACTTATTATTTGTAAAGTATGAACATGACCACTATTACTATCTTTCCTGAAAAATATGAAAGTTTTTTGAGATACTGTGCCGGCATTTGAGTAAAAAGAGTATCTCTAATATTCTGGCTTCTCTGAAGGAACAAAATATTCATTATGCATTTAATTTTGAGTGATAAAAATGTTCTAAACTTGCAGCGCCATTATAGAAAAGAGCCCCAAATGGGAAATTATTCTTAGACAGAGGGGTTACCCAAAACCCTTCGAAGCTCTCTTTACTGATGGCATGAAGAAAACAGGCTGTGAATATCTCTGCTGATTACATACTAACTCATTTTGATTCCCAAACACGAATATAAAGAACACTGTAAAGAACCATGTTTCATTCATGTCCTATATAA